>OZ022231.1:17932161-18081845 GCA_963978835.1 Tenthredo scrophulariae | reverse complement strand
ATCAATATCGGTGCACTATTATCAGCGAATAATGAACTGATATTGGCTGAAACACATATTTTCGACCAAATACTCGCCCAATATTGTGCTCATATTCATTGATCAATATCGGTGCACTATTATCAGCGAATAATGAACTGATATTGGCTGAAACACATATTTTCGACCAAATACTCGCCCAATATTGTGCTCATATTCATTGATCAATATCGGTGCACTATTATCAGCGAATAATGAACTGATATTGGCTGAAACACATATTTTCGACCAAATACTCGCCCAATATTGTGCTCATATTCATTGATCAATATCGGTGCACTATTATCAGCGAATAATGAACTGATATTGGCTGAAACACATATTTTCGACCAAATACTCGCCCAATATTGTGCTCATATTCATTGATCAGTATCGGTGCACTATTATCAGCGAATAATGAACTGATATTGGCTGAAACACATATTTTCGACCAAATACTCGCCCAATATTGTGCTCATATTCATTGATCAGTATCGGTGCACTATTATCAGCGAATAATGAACTGATATTGGCTGAAACACATATTTTCGACCAAATACTCGCCCAATATTGTGCTCATATTCATTGATCAATATCGGTGCACTATTATCAGCGAATAATGAACTGATATTGGCTGAAACACATATTTTCGACCAAATACTCGCCCAATATTGTGCTCATATTCATTGATCAATATCGGTGCACTATTATCAGCGAATAATGAACTGATATTGGCTGAAACACATATTTTCGACCAAATACTCGCCCAATATTGTGCTCACATTCATTGATCAATATCGGTTCAAGATTTTTAGCAAATCATAAACTTATATTGGCCAGAACACATATTTGTCTCCAATTCTTACAAGATATCGTGCTAATATTCATCGCTTGATATTGGTTCGCGATTATTGACAAATATTACACCGATACTGGCCATAACATATATTTTTGTTAAATGCTCCCCCCATATAGTGCTAATATTCATGATACAATATTGGTGCATCATGTTTGAACTGATATTGGTCTTATATCGGCCAAAGCTAATTCATATTGGCCCGCTGTCAAGATATTCGACCAATATGAAGCCAATATTTATGTGCTACCTGGGATATACCGGGGTATATGATCCTCATCGTCACTCGAACTCGCATACCAGGTTTCATAACCATTATCGCACTCATCGTCGCTATGCAGACGCTCATCCCAAAACTCGCTATCCAACACATCGGCGGGATTCACAATTTGATTATTCATCTTGGCACTTGGTCTACTAGTTTGATTGCTTCTCTCGGTTGTTTGCGGAATGTCTAAAATTCGGTGCAAACGCCGCTTTATACCCAACTATAATTGACGGTATAGGACGTCAGTTCATATGTGCGTAATTCTAGTATCTCTTGATTTATCATTTGTTCTAAAATGTCCATTTCATGCGTTCTTAAATTCCTACTGGTCCTTATAATTACTTTAGAGGTTATATGTTTTATTTCTATTGTACATGTGTTATTGTTCGTTTTCCATTCATAGATGATGATGAATTCTTGTGGGAGTTCAGTTATCCTCATTTTGTTACCTTTGAAATGAATTTTTATTTAAGTTTGGCTATTTTGAGTTTATTTCTATGAACGATTCTATCTCTGTTTTTTACTCTTATTTTAATGTTTTGATTGTCTAAAATTTATATTATTTTGTATGGACCTGTATATTGGTCTCCTAGTTTTCCTTTCTGAGGTTCCTTTAAGAGGTATACTTCGTCTTGCTCTGTAAGGTGTAATGGATTTATTTTTTTGTCATAATAATGTTTAGACCTGATTTTGGCTTGGTCTAAATTGTCTTCGGCTAGATTTTGTATTTCTCGGATTCGAGTATACAGTTCGATGAGGTAGTCTTCGTATGTTTTATCCGTTAGTGGGTCTATTATTTCATTTCAGTTCTGAAGGCATTCTTGATAGTTTACCGAAGACTAGCTCATGAGGAGTATACTTAGTTCCTTCGTGTGTACTTGTGTTGTATGAAAACATGGCCTGGGGTAGCCATTGGTCCCAGTTATTATTTCTGTCAACGAACTGTTTCAGGTATTCTGTTGACACGTGGTGTGAGCGTTCTATGGAACCATTGGATTGAGGGTGAAAAGCTGTGGTCCTAAGTTGTTTAATCCTGGATTTTTTTGCAATTTCCTTCATTAAGGAGCTGGTTAGATTGGCAACTTGATCCGTTAAAATTTACTTTGGTGCCCCGAATTTGCATATTAAATGTACTATTAGGGCATTTGCTATTGCGATTGAATTTGTTTCCATTAGTGGTATTGCTAGTGAATATTTTGAGAGTTGGTCTCGTATAGTGAGTATATATTCGTTGCCTGAAGGTGACATGGGAAGTGGACCTACTATGTCCATAGAGATTTTGTCGAAAGCTGAATTTGGTGTATCAGTTAGGGTCATGGGTTGCTTTGTTTTTACCCCGGTTAGTTTTTTAGTTTGACAATTAATACAAGTGGATATAAGATCCTGAATTTGTTTTTTCATTCCGTCCCAAAAGTAGTTTTGTCTGATTCTAGTGTATGTTTTTGTCATTTCTTTATGACCTCCTAAGGCGGAGCTGGGGTATTCCTGTATTATATCTTCGCGTTCGTTCTCTTGGGGTATTCTTACTTGGTTGTTACATATTTGGATTTGGGTTCCATATTCCTGGCTAATGTTTTTTAAGTGAGTTTCTATTTGTTTCCAATCAATGGAGTCTATTTGCAGAGTTTTTGATATATTGAATGATTTTAAATTGAGTTCATTGAGTACATCTACAAGTGAATTTATTGAGTCTTTGAATATGTCCAGATCAAGTTGCGTTTTCGAATTTTATTTAATAGGTAATCCTATAAAGGTTTTTGATTTCTTTTTGATTACTTTTGCTCTACCTAAGGTGAGTTTTTTAAGTGCTGGCAGGATTTTCGCTTCTGAAAGTTCTCGTGAACCGTTGTCGTAAGGTTCTCCTTTACAAGTTAGAAAGAAAACTATGGCCCCTGTCTGCATAGAGAGCCTATCGCGAGTTTGTGTTATTTTTACCAAGTCCTGTCTAATTTCGTAGTTTCTGGTACTGGGTTCGATTATTTCTTCGTTGTTTGAATCGCTGTCTGTTTTATCTTCCGTCTCGTATCGTTCGTCTGGTGACTCGTTTGGTTCAGAGTCGGAGGAGTAATTGCTGAAATTATCTTGTGATACAGTCGGGACTCTCAATAAGAGCGCTACGGGGCTGTAGGAGAAGGAATTTCCCAGAAATGTGGTACCCCCACTCTCTACCGAGTAGCTCACTTGCTCAGAACGTAAGCGGGTCTCTCAATATGAGCGAAGTCGACGCTCCGTGATTCTCGGTATCATATAGCGCGTAAACGTTTGTTTCGTGCAATTCTTTGATAGACAACTTCTGCAGTTGAGTTGAATTATTGAATTTATAACATTAAACGTCACTCACATTATTCATAGAATGTATTGTGATCATTGAAAAATCATTCAAAATAGTAAGTAACTTTTCTTGAATCACCTTACCTTATTGTATCGAAGTATTCGCTCGTTAATACCACGCAAATTTTATACTGCAACGCTAACCTTTGTATGTGAGAAATTTTCCATATTCTACTGTTTATGTAGTTAAAATGGAAGCGGTAAGAGAAAAAAATTACAGAAAAAATAATTCGACCGACACTATGGAATCAGTTGAGAGTCAATCGGGAGATGACAATCCGAAATACGAGCCTTCTAAAAATAAACGAAAACGATATAATTTTCAAGAGAAAAAAATAATTGTACAAGAGGCGAAAAGAAAGGATCTGGAGACGATTTGCAAAAAGTATGGAATCGGCGAAAGTACTCTGCGAAGATGGAAAACGCAGGAAGATCATATTATCGATTCTGCAAAAACTGCTAATCTGAGGAAAGCAAAAAAAGTAACGAACACAGAAGAGCTTGACGGGGCGATGTACACGTGGCTAATGGATTTTCAAAACAGAGGCATTCCTGTCACTGGTCCACTTGCAAGACAGAAAGCTCTGGAATTGAATAAATATTTACGAGGATCAAATGACTTTAAGGCTAGTAAAGGCTGGCTAGAAAGATGGAAGAAAAGAATGAACTTGAGAGCTCTGAAAATTACAGGTAAAAATAAATCTATGTATTTGAAAATTTATTACCAATAGTAATTTTTTTTCAAGAAAAAACAAAATAAGCTCATCAATATTGTCAAAATTTTTACACACGTTGCTTTATAGTTAATATCACATGTTAGAAAACTTCTAACATTTTTGTATAATATGTAAGAATATGTATTTTCTGTAATTCTATATAAGAATATGTATTTCTCATTTTATAAAAGATGATGAATTAAGCTTACGGGGTAATACTACTTTGTGTACACAAAATTAAGGGTGATATTTTATAATTTATTTAAGAACAAAGGAATAACATTTTTGAATTCCGTTGTTTGCACATATTAATACCATTATTGGAGTACGGAAAAAATGCAGATTATCTAAAAACAAAATGGCGGCACAATGGCTGATGATTTTAACTATGCATCTTACTTTTGAATAAGTTTGTAAAAAAATAAAATTAGCCTGCATTTAAAAAAAATATAGTCATTCAAAATGGAATTTTCGATGATTGTTTACAACAAGATCTCTTCAAATTTTCAGCGATTTTCCTACATTTAAAAACAAATAGGCCATTTTCCTAAATTTTCTTTATTTAAAGACAACTTTTGTATCTATGATGCAGGGGAAAAATTGTCGTCTGACATGGACGGAGCTAAGACATACCGAGAAACTTTCAAAAAGATCGTAGCCACCAAAGAATTGACACGAATGCAAACTTTCAATTTTGATGAAACTGGCTTATACTTCAAACAGTATCCGACAAAGACACTTGCTCCTAAACATATAAGTCAAGTGTCAGGCACAAAAAAACAACTTGAACGAATCACTGTTGGAGCTTGCTCAAATGCAGATGGGTCTCTCAAATTACCCTTGATTGTGATTGGGAAATCTAAAAATCCGCGATGCTTCAAAAATTTATCGAAGGACAAGTTACCAGTTATATATCGTAATCAAAAAAACGCGTGGATGGATAAAGAAATTTTCGAGGATTGGTTTATCAATCATTTTGTTCCTGAAGTTAAAAAGTTTCTTGCTGGTCGGGGATTACCAGAAAAAGCCATACTTTTTGTTGATAACTGTAAAGCTCATTGCTATGTGAAGGTTGAGGACATAGAAGTAGCGTTTTTTCCACCGAATGTGACATCGTTGTTACAGCCCTTAGATCAGGGAATCCTCCAAACCCTAAAATTGAATTACCAATTTCAATTGGTCGAACACATTCTGAAAGTTGAAAACGAAAATATGACTTTGCTTGAATTCTTGAAAACGAAGATCACAATCAAACAAGCAATTTTTTGGGCGGCCCAGGCATGGAATGATATAACTTCTACTACTGTGTACAAGGGATGGAGAAAACTCTGGCCCGTGACATTAGTTGACGCTGCGACTCAAACAGAATGCTCTTCTATATTTGATTTGGATTCTTCCACTAATAGAGAGAAAAATTGCTCTTACAAGGAAGTGGATAGCCCTTCTCAAATTGACCATGATAGGATCAATGAACTACTCCAATTAGTTCGAAAAATCGATAAGGAAAACGTTGCAGATGAAGACACAGTAATTAACTGGTTGGAGAATGTTCATCCAGGTAAATTATCATATACACGAAAATACTATTGTTATTTATCGCAATCGTTACTAACTATTTATAATCACAGTAAACCTAGATGAATTATCGAACGAGGAAATATTGGAACAAGTACGAAATTATAGTGATGCTGACATGCAGTTAGAGGACCCGGAAAACTACAACTCTTCTGAATTTTCAGAAAACGCGTTTCCAACGCCTACAGCAGACGTGTTTAGTTCTTCTCTCAATGTCTTATACAATTTCGACGAGTTCTGATTCATGATGATGAGTTGATTATAGATGTTTCAGAAAATAGTTGCTTTATTTTATAACAGTAAGAAGATTTGTGATAAAATGTCGGAACAGAAATGTCATTTTTGAAAGCTTTAATTAATAAGTTTTTGATACAAAGAATTGAAAATTCAGATGTATTCGTAATTCTCAATGAGAGTACGAAAGACTCAATGAAAGTACAAATTTGTGTAAGCTATTGATTATTATAATAAATGAATATTCTTAAAAAAATTATGATTTATTTATTTAAATATGAAAAAATGATTATCCTCAAATTATCCATCATTTATTATATTTATGTATCTGCTTGGCTAATTTAGGTTACAGTTTCTCCAGGATAATAAACAACAATAATTCTAATTTATTAAAACAATAATAAAAAAGAGCATGTCGACAATAATTCTAAGTTATGAATTAAAATCTCAAACATTTATGTGACGAATTTTTTTTTATCTAAAATTAACTTTTCTTACACTTCAACATTAATACTATTTCAAAAAATTGTTCGCATCATAACATGTGATTTAAAACTATTGTCAAATAATTTTTCCAATATGTTCGTACATGAATTTATTGTTCCTAAAGAATTGTAATCGAAACAGTAAATTGAATCGAAAAATACACTAAAATTGAAACTAACTATTGCTAAAAAAGATTGCACGGATCGATAACTGAAAAAGGATGCACTTTTTATTATAATTTTTTGTTATTCGTCGCGTTACCAAAACGAGAAAGTCATTTAAATATCAAACTTCACCGGACGCTCTTATTGCGAAGCCTGGAAATGAATCCGGCAGCGCTCGAAACAAGCACGGCAGTGGGGGTACTGCTCGGTCGCAGATTAGGGGAAGCGCTCTTATTGAGAGCCCTCTTATTGAGAGTCCCGACTGTATTAAATTATTGTCAAGTTGATTTTTGTTCCTGTTTTGTTCGTTCTGTTTCCTTGGAGCGTCTGTGTATGGTGAGCTTGAATGTAAGTTACAAATTAATATCTGAAAAGGTTTTCTGAATATTTGGGTAAGTGCATGTTTCACGTGTGGCCAAAAGAGTTTGTCGATTCCGCATCCAATGCGTGGCATAGCGATTCTAGTGATTCCTAAATTCATACATAGGTTTCGTAGATTAATGAGGCTAGTCCTAAGATCTTTCAGGTCTGGTTTTTCGTTACTATATTTTTTTGTTATCAAATAAAATATGTATCGTTCGTTATCCTGAATATATGCTCCTCCGCCTATGGTTTCATGTTGGTTTTTTAATTCCTGAACTTTATTGAAACGTTGTTTGAATTCGATTGCTATTCCTGCTCCCATTTTTAAATCTTCGGCTACACAGTGGGCTAAAGAGTATGTTTGATCCACCGTGAAGAGATCTTGGTTGATTTCAGTTATTGTATTTTGAGGAAATATGTCGTTATCTGAGGAGTAGTCAGCTTGTGTTAATTCAGTAATGTGTATTTTATGTGATGTGTTGTAGGGTGTTTTACTATCAGAGTTTAGTTCTGTATTTTCGTTATCTACTGTCTCTACAGGATTCCGTGATAGTGCGTCTGCGTTGGCATTTATGCTTCCTGGTTTGTATACCATTTGATATTCGTATTCGGCGAGTTTGAGTCGCCATCTTACCAAACGGGATGTAGGGTCTTTTACCGAATTTAGCCATACTAGGGGTCTATGGTCAGTTATTAGGGTGAATTTAGTACCATATATGTATGACCTGAAGTGCGAAACGCAGTACACTATTGCTAGGAGTTCTTTTTCTATAGTTGAGTAATTTAATTCGGCGTTTTGCAATAGTTTGGAAGTATATGCGATGGGTAAATCCTTATTAATTTCTCCCTGGCTTAGTACGCCACTTATTGCGTATCCTGATGCGTCGGTTGTTATAATAAATGGTTTGGTGAAATCTGGGTATTGAAGGATAGGCTTGTCGCATAATTTATTCCTAAGTATTTCGAATGCTTCCTGTTGTTTGTCTGCCCAGTTAAAGGTTTTGGTTTTCTTTAGAAGTTCTGTCATAGGTTTTGTGATTTGTGAAAAGTTTGGAATGAATTTACGGTAGTAACCTGCTAGTCCGAGAAATTGTTTAATATTTTTAGCGTTTTTAGGTACCGGAAAATGTTTGACAGATTTGATTTTTTGCGGGTCTGGTTTTACCCCATCTTTGCCTATTATGTGGCCTAAGTACATGACTTCTTGCCTGAGAAATTCGCACTTATCTGGTTGTAACTTTAAGTTAGCTTGGCGAAGTCTTTTCATCAGTTGGTTGAATTTCCTTTCATGTTCTTGAAGAGAGCTTGCGTATAAAACGATGTCGTCTAAGTATACGAACAATTCGGTTTCCTGTAAGCCCGTTAATACGTTATCCATGAGTCGTTGAAACGTTGCCGTTGCGTTTTTTAGACCGAATGGCATACGAGTGAATTCGTAATGTCCGTATGGAGTGGAGAACGCGGTTTTAGGTCCGTCCCCGTCTTCCATGGGTATTTGGTGGAAACCTGAGGCTAAGTCGAATACAGAGAAGTATTTTACACTTCCTAATTGGTCGAGTATCTCGTTTATATTAGGTAGGGGGTACGCGTCGCCTATCGTTTTTTCGTTGCGAGATCTATAATCGATTACCATTCTCCAGCGTTTGTTTCCCTGTGAGTCTGGTTTTTTAGGTACGATCCATATTGGGGAGTTGTACGGAGATAATGAAGATTTTATCAAATTGTTTTTTTTTTAATTCTGTGACTTGTTTATTTATTTCCTCTTTGTGAATTGGCGGGAATCGATATTGTCGGGTATTTACTGGTGAGTCGTCTGTAGTGGTAATCCCGTGTTTTATTGTATTGGTAGCTTCTAAAGGTTCGTTGGGTAAATGAAATCTATCCGCGTTCTCTTGTATGGGTGAGTTCACGTGTTCTGTTTCTTCGGTGTTTAGGTGTGTTAATCTTAGCAATGATCTTACCTTTTCAAATCTATTTTCTTGTTGGTTATTAGTTATGTGTGCTGAATTCATTTGTGCGGTAGAATTTGTGTATTCGTCGAATGGTATGAGTTCTATGTTGGGAACTTCGTACGTTACGTTTTTTCGTTAGTATTAGTAGCTGGAATTAATATTTGTTGGTCGTGGACCTTTACTATGGCTTCACCGATATAGAGTCCGGATGCTGTGTTGAAATCTGTTACATACCCTTCCTTTAAATTTGTTTCTTTTACTCTTAGTTTAAAGACTTGCGTGCTTCTAGCTTTAATGGTGAACAGTTCTTTGGGTGTGAAAGCTAACTGTCTGTTGTTTATGCTCAGACATTCGTTATCGTAATCTATAGTGGCTTTGGTTTTCCTGAAGATACCATGGTAATGGTAATGAATTAGGATTCCATCGACGTGACAAATCACTCATATAATTAATAATTCAATAAATTAATAAGACACCTAAGACTGAGGACATTACAATCCGGGACAGCACAATTACGACGACACGACTTTGGTACGCTCGAGGAGTCAGTCAAACGTTGATGTCGAGGGAATATTATTTTCCTGTAACATTCTCCCCCTTCGAACCTTGACATCGTAAGAGAGACGTTCGTCATCAAAGGCATCCGCGTGGCTCGATTCGCGAAATCTACGATCTCTATCTGGAGCGACATTAACCCGTTCTGCAAGTTTTTCAACATGTACACAATATATCAGCATTGCAAATTTTATGAGGAGTGGATAAGAATGACAACAGATAACACAGAATCGTTTGGGTAATGTATATTTTAATACATGAAAGAATATATATGGTTCGACTAAAAGAAATATTATATTGATGGTCGAACACAGGTAAGGCTATAAACTTAAATGGCACTCAGTCTCATTAACAGAGACTTAAGGTTTGAATAAGTAAAGAAACATAAACGGTAATTGTTCTGACTTAAGGTAGTCAACGAATTATAATAATGAATAATATAAGATAATGGTAGAATGAGATCGACAAAAGAATCGGGACATTTAGTTTTCGCGGGGTTTTGTGGACTGATGTTTATATTTGGTTGGGATGATTATGCGGACTTCTTCTCCATCCCATAGTTCCGGTCGTTCGTTCATGATCTCATCCAAAGATTTGTCAGCGAAAGGCGTGGCGAGCGCTTGGATCGCGCGTTGACGCTTTTCCTCTGGGAGGACTGCGGCCTTGGCGGCTACCTGACTAGTCAATTCGTTAGCTGCGAGGATTGCATTTTCTCGAACGAGAAAAGCGCGGACACGATTCGGGTAGTCTCGCGGATCGTCGAATTTGGCTCTCACTTTTCTGGTGAGGACCTCTTCACCCGCGTTGACAAGGTATCGGTGATCCTGTGGGACCCATGCTATTGGCCAGGTTGCATAATTAAGTCGAAGCCAATCGACCATTCCTGCGTAGCGAATGTTGTAGTCGGGACATTCCGGACAATATAAATTCAAGTCTCGGGAGCACCCTGGGCATCTTCCTAATGCCTGTTCGTGTCCGATACCGTGCGGGTAGATGCAATCGGTTGTATCGAATCCGTCTGCTCCGCAGATCTGACAAAATCCAGGACGATACGGGAGTAGGCAGTCCTTGAAGTGGTGTTCCTTGGATCGACAATTAACGCATCCGATGACGTGTTGTTTTCCAACAGCGGTAACAAAAGTTTGTGTGCCCTGATCGACTTCTGTAGACTCCAAACGTTTAACGAAGTATTCAGCTCGTTTGGTGATTAATTTTTTCAATAGTTGTTGGCTGACGATTCGACAGTCAGTCATATATATAATGGTTGGGGCTGGCCGGATGAACTAGCCAGTTGTGGAACTTCCAGTTTCTGCAGTATGTCGTCGAAGGATGGTATTTTTCCTAGCGGCAATGGTTGTACTTTTACTGACGGGGCGACAATAGCACCGGGTTTCTCTAGCGTTATAAGCGTTCCAGTGGATGTTGTCGAGCCGGAATGCGGTTTCGTTTTAAATTCTCAGCGTAAATCGCTGAAGCTGAAACCCTTGTTGGTTCTGTCAGTTTAAGTTGTGGTGGTGGAAGGTTATGAATTTCCTCAGTCAACGTTAGTGCTTCCAAACTGGGGGTCAGAATTTTAATCGACGATGCTTCGTCTTCTGAAGATGATTCTTCTGAAGTGACCTCTGGTACTGGTTCAAGTTTCGGTGTTCCTCTCAGTAAACTAGAGGAGGGAACTTCAAGGCCTTGGATTTGACTAGGAGTATTAGTCGAGGTGGATGTCGATTTCGTGTCGCTATTGCGGGCTGCCTCCGCAATTTGACTTCGGAGTTTATGAAGCTGATCCCACAACTTCTGTTCCTCGTTCACCAGAAGTTGTAATTTCTGTTTACTGTGGTCAGTGGTTGATTTCGGTGTCTCCGACATCCTGTGCTGGTTATAGGGACAATTCAAACATTCCGTAAGCTTCTACGCGGTATTTTCAAATCAGTTACATAATACTTTCCGACAGATTTGTCGTTCTTATCTTCTTATTCAACAATCACGGGTCCAATCAATCTTTTTATAATTTCTGGCCCTAAGAATTCATGTCCTAATTTGGCAGTGTAGCCTTCTACTTTGTTACTTAGTTTTTTGTTTGGGTAATAGACTTCCATACCTATCTTTAATTCGGTTTGATCAATCTTATGGGAATCGGCTTTGGCAAGGCATTTGGTGGAATAGGTTTTCATTTGTTCTTCGACTTTATGGCGTAACTTGTCAAATTTGTTCATTCTCTTCACCCAATCGTTGACTAACTCATTTGTTACTACTTGACTTTCGTCAGATGAGCGTTCTCTTGGGTTAGTTTGAGCTTCGCGTGCGTGATTCAAATAGAATGGCGTGACTCTACTGCCAGAATGTGATATGGTGTTGTACGCGAGTTGCAATTTTGACAAATTTTCGTCCCACTCGTTGTGATTGTTTTTCAAAAATACGGCAATCATTGGTTTCATTGTCCTATTCACGCATTCTACGGGATTCGCCTGTGGATGTGCCGACAGGGTGGTTATATGTCTCATCTTTTTCGCGGTCAACAGTGCTTCCACGTCTTTATTAACGTACTCGGTACCGTTGTCGGTTATAATTGACTCCGGAATTGAACCCCATCTATGAAAAACGGTTTCCAAGGTTTTTACTACGATTTTGCCAGTTTGATTGCGTAGGGGAAATAATTCGACGTATTTTGTGTACATATCTTGTACTACGATGATATACGTATTACCTTTTTTCGAACGAGTAAGGGGCCCTACTGTATCAATTGACAATTGCACCCATGGCTTTAATAGGGGTCTTGTTGTTACTAAGCCTGTTATTGGTTTTTGATTGTATTTGACTTTTATGCATATATCGCAATCTTCTACATAAGCTTTGACGTCTTGAGACATACCAGGCCAATAATAATTCTGTCTAATTCGCTCGTATGTGTTATCTCCACCAAGGTGTCCTGCCTGTGGGGTCTCATGATTTTTTTGTAAAATTTTCGGGACTTCAGAAGGCCTAACTACTCTTTTTCACGGATTCTCATCGTCAATCAACATTTTCTGGTAATCCGGTCTGTGATAATATAATTCGTTATTTTCGATTTTCCATTCGGGGAATCGATCTGGTTCTTCCCTAACGAGTTCGCGTTTCGTTTCGTACCAATTGGAGTCAACAATTGCCAATAAGTAAATTCGATCTTGTGTTGTTTCGTTCATTATCTTTTTCCAACCTAACGAATCGACATCAAGGTCGAACATATGCGAGAGTGCGTCTGGCGCTTCGTTAGTTGTTCCTCGTCTATATTCGACTGTCGTCGAGTGTTGTAAAAGATAAATCGCCCATCTAGCGAGACGGCCAACTGGACTGTTCAATCCATATAACCACTGTAACGCTTGATGATCCGTGACGACTTTGAAAGGCATGGCCTCTAAGTGATAAAACTAACGGGTTGATCACCAATTGGTACAGAAAACCTATGAACTCTGGAAGATTCCTGAATTTTAACTCCATGCACCCTGTATCTCAAAAGCGAGGAATGGTATTCAATCTGGTAGACAGAGCTATCTCGGTATCCCATTCAAGATTTCATATCGAGAATTTGAACTTGATAAAAGCGCTGCTACGGGACAACAACTATCCCGATGATTTCTCAGGAAAGTTAATAACGAAAAGAGCTAAGTATTTGAAATTCAGGAACCTACACCCCACCAACACGAACATAGTCATCACGTTGACTGACCCGGAGGAGAACACCTCAGTTATCATGGTAGTTAAAGATGCAACCGGTCCGAAACGTAAGATTGTGTCTCTACCTTACATCAATGGGTTCTCAGAGCGATTAGGTAGCTCATTCAGGAAATTTGACTTGACACCTGTCTTTAGTGTGAACAGCAACCTAAGATCTATTGTGACCAAAGGCAAAGACCGCGTTGATAAACATGATAAATGTAATGTAGTTTATAAGATCCAATGTAAAGATTGTTTGGGATCTTATGTGGGTGAAATGAAACGTGAACTTAAGACCAGATTAAAAGAACATAAAGAGAATTTTAAGAAAAACCCTGAAGCACACTTTGTTGTATCCACACACCAAATGGAATTTAACCATTCCTTTGATTGAGATAATTAGACGATCAAACGAGCCTACCAAAGGTAGGCGAAGTTCGATCGGGATTATACGAAACGTCTCGTTCGAAGATGATTACATGTAGATGTTTAGAGATTGCGATAACTCTTTTTTTTTTTTTTTTTTTTTTTTTATTGAACAAGATGATCTCTTACATAGGATATATTGTATTTACTTATTAGTATTTCCTAATAACGATCTCGCGAAGAGGTCATTTGGGGTCTCTATCGGTCTATTATAGAACCTCGCGAATGTTTTTGAGTGAGAGGACCAGCCTGCTGTGCGTCTGATTGTACTCACATCTACTCCTCTCCTGAAAGCTGCTGAGACTGCAGCGTGTCTTGTGCTATAAGCACTGAATTTGGTCGTATCTAGACCTGCTTTGGTTAATAATGACTTTATCCAGTGACCAATGGTCTGTGCGCTTACTGGACCATGTGGTTTGACCGTTGGAATAAACAAATTTTTGTGTTCACCTCTTAGCTCTTTGGTATGAGTTATGTAATCTAAGATAACTGTAGCCACGCATATATCGGGCTTCTCTTCATAAAAGGGTAAAATTAAGCTTGGCTGATAGCTGCCAGGCTTAGAAGTTTTTATCAATTCGGGAATCTTGATTTCTATCCCTGTAGTTGATTTTGAGATATTGTCGATATTTATTAGTGCTAAAGTCTGCAACCTATGAGCTGTTGCTAGCGCGAGTGATGTTGCTGTTTTTTCTGACGCTTCTTTGGGTTTTAACTTTTGGAGCGGATGTAAATTTTGAAGAAATTTTAGTATCGGGTCAACATCCCAAGTACTAGAGTATTTTGGTGTACTGGGTTTGTTTCTGTAGACTCCTCGTAGGAATCTAGATATCAAATGATCCTTTGATATGTCGTTTGAAGAGATGAGTGATATTGCTGACCTGGCTGTGTTTAGCGTGCCGTAGCTTGCTCCGTCGTGGAATTTTTTGGTTAAGAATTCGATGACTGTTGAGCTGTTGGTATTGTATTTGTCATATCCATTATCCTGACTAAATTTAACCCATTGTTTAAGGCATCCTTCGTATTGCTTAAGTGTCGACTGTGCTATGGAATCCACCATAATATTCACTGAGTCTTGTGGGATACCTTTATTCACAAACGCCCTCCGTATAATTTCCCTGCCACTATTGAGAGACTCTTTGCTAGTGGATGGGCCCTCTCTCTGAAAGGAGAGAGTAGTAAGTTTTGATATGGTTTGAATATCCGAGGTGGTTGGATCAGCAGTGACGAGAATAGAGGGTACCACGGTTGTGATGGCCAGTATGGAACAATTAATGTACCGCAGGCTTTATCGTTGATTATTTTTCGAATAGTACTGACTCCGTTTGAGTGTGCGCCCCACCCAGTGAGAGATGCGTCAGAACTTATTTCTATTGAGAATTGTAATGATCTGATGGGATTTATTCCCAGTAGTATGTTGTGTTTCCACCATTGAAAGTCCTCTTTTAGTCTTTCGTTAATAATCATTTTTCCTTCATAGTCGCCGTCAAGTGACAGCGCTAGAAACTTTTCCCGTTCGAGTCTTTTGCAGTATATTTTGCTGTATGCAACTGCTGGGCAACAAGCTGTTAGGACTCCTAAAAGTTGGGCAAATTCGCGAATCTTATATGTTTTCCCAATATGAAATTTATTAATCAGGTTTATGACTTGGGTTTTTTTCTTCTCAGTTACTTCTAATGAATATTCCAGAGAGTTTAAGATAAATCCTAAATACTGGCATTTCTGACTGGGTGTAAGTGAGCTTTTATTGTAATTAATGATAAAGCCCAGATGTTCCAGCAATTGTATTTTCTGGTTTACATTACTTTGACAAGAGCTATGCGTGTTACCTATACATAATATATCGTCTAGATAGATTACCGATAAGAGGCCTTTTTGTCTTAGTGCATTAACTACCGGTTTCATGATTTTTGTAAACACATATGGACTTGTAGATAGTCCAAATGGGAGGCATTTGAATTGAAAAAGTTTTCCTTTGAAATAGAATCTTAGATACTTTCTGCTATTTTTTTCTACCGGAATAATAAAATATGCGTCCTTGATATCAATACAGCTCATAAAGGCTCCTGGTGTTATCAGATTCTTTGCAGACCTTATGTCTTCCATTTTAAAGTGCATGGGTTCTAAAAACTTATTTAGAGGTTTCAAATTGAGTATAAATCTATAAGTACCGTCCGGTTTTGGTACTAAAAAGTATAATGAGATAAACTGGCCATCACATTTTTCGCATTCCTCTATTGCTCCTTTCTGATACAGCATTTCATTGATTTCAGTTTCTATTTTGAGAGATTCATCTTGTGACCATTGAGGTTCTTTGGGAATCTGTTTTTGGTCAGGAATATGGTAGAAACGTATCTTGTAACCTGCTATGCAATTTAATATAACATCATTCGTTGTAATTTCTTTCCACTTGCTTGTGAAATATTTGAATCTGCCTGCCTTGTAACTTACCTCTTCTATTTTTTGTCGAACGACTGGTTCGTTGTCTTTTGTGTTTTCCCTGAGTACTGGTTTGGATACTTGTTTGGATACTGGTTTGGATACTGTGTCTTTGGTCTGAACTTCAGGGAGGGTTTCTTTTTGAGTGCGCCCACCTGTCTGGAGTATGCAGGTGGGCCCTTCCAGTTTCCCTGATGTTGGGTTTTGAATGGTGTTGTCTTAGTCATTACTTTTTCTGGGGCCTTAATGTCAGCGCATGCTTTTTCGATCATTTTTGCCTCCTTCACTTGTTCAGTGAGTTTCGAGCCATACAACTATTCGTCTGGTATAGTCGCATCCAAAAATGGTTTGATAGTTTTGTTCATCAAAGGCGTGATAAATGACCTCCTCGCAACTCAATGCTGATGAAATGCAGATGTTATCATCTTTCCTGTATCACACAGATATTTCATGAGTGCCAATTGATCGATACCCTCTTCTGATCCGTCTAGGATCATCGAGATAGCTGCGGAGAGCGAGATGATTGCTGTGCCGATACAATTTTGTGTATCTACAAAGTGCTGATCGCGCTTTGTGGTAATAGCTGTCATTGCTGGCGCGACTTCGGGGTTTATTTTTGGAGCTTCTGCCTTGAGATCTCCTGCCCTAGAGTATTCTTTTAGTAGAGCTTTTTTGACATCCTCCTTTATGTCTTCTCTCATCCATTTAGTCCAACGAATGTTTATTTCTGGGTTGGATTTGATCAATACGTCGGTTGTCATACCTGGATCTTCCCCCAAGATCTCCAGGAATTCTTTGTCAACTCCCTGATCTACTGTAAGTTCTTTGGGTTGATCTTGAACTGGGTTCGGTGACTTATTGCCCTCGACCGCAATTTCTTGTGATTTTTTGGCGTCATTAGCCGAGGGAGGCTGATTTTCCTTGTTGGAAAGGTCCTCTCGTATCTCTGCAGAGAGAATATGAGAATATCAGATTTGATTCGCCGTGTGGGCATTAAATGTCTTGGCATTTGAACTTCATTCGTGTGGAAAGAGGTTCTATTTTTTGTCGTCAGAAAATTCGTGTGGAATTTTGGCGATGACATATTTTTAAGGTAATCTCGTGTATCCCTATTCGTATGGAACTTGGTATACATAACCTATATTTTTGACTTACCTATGACACTTTCGTTTTCTATATGCAGATCGTGAGGTGGATTTTTCTCGCACGGTATGCTTTCGGGTTTTTGAGTCTGGATGAACTGTGAGATAGCCTTTGTTAGGTTATCTATTTGACTTTGCATCTTTTGCAATTTTGACTCTGTTTCTCCCTCTTCTCGATCACGTTCTTTTGACCGTGACTTCGAGTGGGATCTCTTTTTTGATTTTCCCATTGTAATGTTGTTCTAAACTGTGAAAAAAGTGAAAATAATATATACGATCTTTTCTTTGCGTCCGAAGTCTCCTGTACAACGAAACAATATGAAGATGGCGCCCGGGAGAACCCATGAGGCCCCACGGCCCGGCGCCAAAAATTTGAATACTCTAAACGTTGTGAAGTCTCCGATAACCAACAGTACTATATGTAATCATTGAGAACGAGACGTGTAGTATAATGCAGCAGTGCTGGATAGGGAACCAGTATGGTCAAAACGTATCACATCAGAGATGCTACGCATTAATTCACAACTTAATAGTCTTAATAAGAAAGAAGACACTCAAAAACTATATTTGCCTTACTCTAACATGTTGCGTAGGTTAAGATCTGAAAGCTGTTCTTTATTTTTATTAACCTTTGTTATTGTGTGAAAGGGCTTGGTCTCGGACACTAGCTCAACACCGATTGACGTCTGTCATTGACGTCAATCACTGACGTCAGCCACAGACGTCACTAAGTTGGGTGTCAACATTAGACGAGAACGTATATAAAAGAGAGTTGTCACACCACCTAGTTTTATTGAACGTTCTTACCAGCACAAGATGACACTTAGTTCATCTTGCAGTAGGAGCTTGGTGATCTTGTTACCATGTTTTTTCACACAACACCTATTATAATAAGGTATATTAAGCTTCTTCTCACTATTGTATTACAAGTTAATTCCACTGTTTACCTTATATAATTTTGACTTCCATCGTATTTGTTTTGTCTGCATTTCATTTTAACTTCTGGACTTTTAACTCTTGTGACTATTAATTCTTTGTTCTGTATATGATCGTCCATTATTGACTTCTAGTTAAATCTCTACGCTTATTATCTCTGAGTTTGTTAATATTATGTTTGTACACGATTGTCATATTTTGACTGATTGTTTTGTGATAATTTTCTTAATGAATAGCCTCTGATGAGGGCAGCACATTACTGCCGAAACGTCAGGCCAATGCACTTCGAAACAATTCAACTCGACTTGATTGATTGAGCCCCTTCTCAAATAGAAAAATAGGTAGTTCCATTTAAAAAAAAACATCGTGACCACCGAAATCTGATAAGATATGATCTTCAGATGACATTCACTTCCAAAACTCATTTTCCCCCTTTGAATGCAACAACTTTTCCATGTGATACTTTTACAATCAATAATAATCAAGTCATTCGCGGTGGCAGAGTTAAATGGACCACCCTGTATAATTAGTATACTACTATTGTTGTTTGTTCTCATTTTGGTTTCAGTCTACGGTCATTCTGACTTTCAAATTAACGATTGCAGTAGCAATTTCGGTTTTCCATTATTATTCTCGCTTATTTTCTTTATGAGCTTCGCGATTTTCAATATTACCTATATACTTCAGCAATTTCATTTCAGTTTGAGTAGCTGATTTCATCGGCTTCCGAATATTCATTTTACACCTACTATGTCTACTTAAGGTGCTTGCCTATGCAATTCCACCAGACCTGAAAACATTGGGGAAAAAGATGCTATTAAATGGAATATCTCCGCCTGGGCACCGAAATCAATTAAACAAAATACGTCGCGCAATTTTATGTGGGGCTCCGAACACGTACGGCCCAAAAAATGTTTTTTTCACGAAAAAATAGAAGAAATCCATGTTAAACGGTTTTAAAACGTTAAAAGATCGCAGACTTGGTGAAAGGCGGAAAAGCGAAAAGTAACAGACTCATATACATGAAGCAGTTAATCACTATGAAATGAATGTTTCAACGAATGTATTATTCATTGCTTTTCATTTCCGGAGCGAACAATTTATGAATTGGGAGGAGTAGATGAAGATGGTAATAATCCTGCCCCAGACAAACCAGGGTACACAGATGATGCATTGGATGTCGTCGGGAAAGACGAAGAAGAAAGAGATTTGAAAGAAAGAATGGGTTATAACTCGCTGAAAGTAAACCGTGTAGTGATTACTAAGAAAAAAAATCAAGATGATACAATTTCAAAATCTCGATGACGAGAGTGATGCGGATGAAAAATGTGATATTTCTAATCATGGAGAGAGACAATCACCTACGTCAATCTATAAAGATGTGAGTGATCAGAAAAGACGGGGCTTCCGTCGCCACAAATCGAAGCCAACTAAACTTATTGACAGCGATTGAAGAGAATAAGTCGATAGTACCAGAGAGAATCGCATACCTTACATGTACGCAGTATTGTCAAATTCCTAGGGTACATACAAACGCACCTCAACTAAATATCAAGTACTGGAGCCATTTTCATTCCGTATCGCTGTACTTGTCCGTTTGAACTTTTTTTCAACCAATCTCTGCGTTGAACCAAATTGACTTTATTGTATGTACACCAATTGATTCCTTGATAAGAAAATAGAGAAATTCATGTTTAAAGCGCTGTATTATATCGCATATGAAGCATTTTAGGGTAAGGAATACATGGTGAACGTTTGTACTTCATAGCTGGAGGGTTTTCGGGTTGATTTCGGCTTTTCAGCTTCAAGAGAGCAGCTGAATCCGCTTTGTTCATCTCATTTTCTAAGTAATATACCGTGACAATCACGTGAAACCGAATGGATCCATGCTACCGGACAGCGAATATTGGCGAATATGACGTCATTTTAGCGGGCTAACCATTCGTTGCGCTGAACAATCCCTAGGGTGATTTTGGCGCGCGGTCGATGCAACTCGGCAGCCATTGTTGATGGAAGCCGGCTGACTGTCAATACATCGCGGAAGGTAGACATGTGGGGTTATGTTCGTTTGTTTTAAGCGAATGATTAATAAGGTGAATAAAAACTACGTGAATAAGCTATGAATATTTATCAAAAATCTATCAATTAGTTTTGAATGATATCTTAATACAATCAAGGAATTGGTTGTTCTCGATGAACTCTTTGATTCTAATTAATTTGCAGTTATAGCTTAAGTTAA
The DNA here is from genome assembly GCA_963978835.1 of Tenthredo scrophulariae. NCBI lineage: Eukaryota > Metazoa > Arthropoda > Insecta > Hymenoptera > Tenthredinidae > Tenthredo > Tenthredo scrophulariae. Next base: position 18,061,458 of record OZ022231.1, on the reverse strand, counting down.
TTCGTTGATTGTACTATGATATTATTTAAAACTGATTGATCTAATTTGATAAATATCAATAACTTATTCAAGTAGGTTTTATTCACTTCATTTATCATTTGCTCAAAATAAGCGAACATAACCCCACATGTCTACCTTCCGCGATGTATTGACAGTCAGCCGGTTTCCAACAACAATGTCCAACAATGGCTGCCGAGTTTCATCGACCGCACGCCAAAATCACCCTAGGGGTTTTCAGTGCAACGAGTGGTTAACCTGCTAAAAATACGAAATATTCGCTTTTCGGTAGCATGGATCCATTCGGTTTCACGTGATTGTCACGGTATATGATATGATAGGTAATGTATAATATATAACTCGATACCTACTTCACTAATTGTTTGTTAAAACTAAAAGTTCATACTATATGTTTTCGTGATAAAAAACATTCGCAGAACTTTCTGAATGTGTTGTATCCCTGAACACATTTTACGTATTGATGTATGTTGATGATATAGTATAATTCCGGAATGCAATAATAAGAAAAGCGTGATATATCGTTAGTGAAACTTGTATTGATTGTTACATATTGATTGAAGTGGAATAATAATTTAATTGTGTTCGATAAACAGCTAATTGTTGCATGTGATTTATTTATTCTTAGATTGATATTGTAACTTACTGCGTATGTTTCACCAGCGGAAGGCCGGTGCAATTACGCTAGTCCGGGTGAATTCTTTGTCACGGGTGTGATTTTTGGAGCCCCTCGTAGGAAAAAATGCGTAATACCTTTAACCCTCATACGGACTTGGGATTGCTTTACTGCACAGACTCGGATAGACACTTTTGGTCTAACAGAGCTGGTGTCAGTAGAGCGCACCGAAGCTGCCTTGTCACAGACTTGGGATAGCTTATCCTCACAGACTCGGATAGATACTAGATCTACCAGAGCTGGTATCGGAATAGCGCGCCGAAGCTGCCTTCTATCTAGCTAGCTAATCACGATTTTATTTAGTAAGTGAATTTACTCTGAAAGAAATTATTTTAATTAAGCAAGGAACCACAATACGAAATAAAACGCAAGGATAAAGTTTCTTATTGGTTTTATGTTATTTTGTAATTGCCCTGGCAATTTCTCTATTTATAAAAAAAAGTAACTATTTACAATAACTAGATTATAATTTCTGTTTTTTGTTTGTTTGATAATTGTTTCTGTTTTGTTTGATAGTTAATTTGAATTATAAGTGCTGCTTTAGCTAAATATATTTCGTTTTTGAGTTGGGATTATAAATGCTGCTTTAGCTAGTTATATTTCGTATTGATTTTGAGTTTTGAGTTGAAGATTAGGTATAAGTCGATCGCCTGCTTTAGTACGAATCGCTGCTCGTCTGTCTGGCGAGCCGCCTTATATAGTGCTTGTGACGTCACGCGACGGTCGGATGATCGGCGTGTGACGATCTGCGCGGTCGTACGGTCGTATGTCGCGTGTTCAGCCAGCTGGTATCGGCCGAACACGTTACATTCCCCCCTTTTTTGTTGACTGACGTTTGATCCAGATGCATCTTGGTTCATCAAAGGTAAGTGAACAAAAAATCTTCTTAGCTTTCGTCATATCCGTGGTTTAAATTTGTTATGTCCGTGTGTTATGTGTTAAGTCCGTATATATTTTTTTTGTTATTATTGATAATCCAATCCTCCCAAAATCGCGTAGGATTTTGTTTGAGTTGGATTTCACAAGGTGCGAATCCAGTGGAATCATGGGATATCTCGTTTATGCACGTTTCTATGATTTTAATCCAGTTTATCCACTGGGTATGCTTCTCAGTTAAGAACGTCCGAAAGAATCTACCGATCTCACGATTTACGCGTTCCACTATATTGCCTTGTGGATGGCGAATTGACGAAAATATTAGTGTGATCCCTTCCTCTTTTAGTTTGTTTACCCACAATGAAGATGTGAATTGAGTCCCATGGTCACACTGGATTTTCCTTGGTTTACCCAGTTCCGGAATATAATGTTTAAAGATGCAATTAATGGTGGACTGCGCGTTCGCTGCCTTTAGCGGGTATAATCTAACAAATTTAGAAAACGCATCTATTGTAACCAGTAACCACTTGTAGTTCCCTTTACTGGCAGGTAATGGCCCTAAGTAATCTATCGATACCAAATCCCCTACTCCATTCGGAATAATATTCTGCATTTCGGCATAACTATACCGATTCGGAACTTTGCAGCGCTGACATTTATCGCATCTAGCTATTTCCTGGCGTACTCTTTTTGCAAGTTTCGGATAATAAAATCCTTCTCGTAGTAATTTATGGCATTTAGCTGCACCTACGTGTCCGTATGCCTCGTGACATTCTTCAATTAATGATTTCAGAATTGATTCGGGGATATAAGCCTTCGGGCTGCCCCCTGGACTCTGGTGATATAGAACACCATTCTGAATAGTGAGAGATTTGTTTAATTTTGAATTATCTGGATCGAGTAGTGTACTGATTCTTGAATCTAAACTTTGATAATCTTTCATTTCTTTTAGACTTTTAATTAACTCGTCATCTATGTCCTTCGCTAATGGTGCTATGAATCGAAGCTGACTCATTAATTGTTTTTTATTTTCTGTTTCAGGTGGATACCTACTCAATACGTCGGCTACTATATTTTTAGTACCTTTGATATGTTCGATTTCGAAATTATAAGTTTGAATGAACAGTGCCCAACGAGCCAAACGCGAGCTTACTAGTTTGCATGAGGAGAGGAAAGTTAAAGCTTTATGGTCTGTTCGAATGGTTAATTTTGCTCCGATTACGTACGATCTAAATTTTTCTAGCGCAAAAACGATGGCTAAAAGCTCCTTTTCCGTCGTAAAGTAATTTAATTCTGCCCCTCTCATGGTTCGACTTGCGAATCCAACTACTTGTTCTTCGTTAGTATCTGATGATGGGTATAAAACCGCGCCTACCACGAAATTGCTTGCGTCGCACTGCAAATAATATCTTTTATTTGGATCGGGGTGATGAATTATCATCTCCTCGCAAAAAATATCTTTAACAAATTGAAACTGCTCATTCATCTCTTCCGTCCAATCCCACTTGGCTTCTTTTTTGATAAGTGACAATAATGGAACTGTCGCGTCTGAATATAATTTCGTAAATTTACTGTAATAGTTAGTGAGGCCTAGAAAGCCTTTTAGTTGTTTAATATTTTGAGGTGTTGGGAAGTTTTTAATTGCTTCCACCTTTTCTGGTTGTGGCTTTATGCCTGTTCTCGTGATTTTATGTCCTAGGAAATCAATTTCCTCTCTAAAAAATCTTGATTTACTGAAATTTAATGTCATATTGTATTTCCGAAACGTCGCGAATAATATCTCCAGATGAGCCAAATGGGACGGGACGGAATCAGAAAGACACAAAATGTCGTCAACGAAATTGACGCTAAAATTTTCAGTATTTTTTAAGACTAAATCCAGAGTTCGTACTAAACTAGCTAAGCTAGTGTTTAGGCCGTATGGTGTAACTGTGAAATGGTATGTTTTACCTTCGTGCATAAATGCCGTATATTTTCTTGAATCTTTGTGAAGAGGAATTTGCCAAAAGCTAGCCGTAAGGTCGAGACTAGACATAAACGAAGAATTTCCGCATCTCTGGAATAAGACCTCAGTCGATTGAGCGCAGTCGTGGTCGGGTATTATGAGCTTGTTAATAAAACGTGCGTCTAATACTAATCTGATTTCTCCGGACTTCTTAGCTACAACGACTAGTGGGTTTACATATTCACTGTAAGATCTTTCTATTACTCCTAGTTTCAGCATTTTCTCTAATTCGATTTTGACTTTATCTCTAAGCATAATTGGAACAGGATATGATCTTCTGACAAAAGGTCGATCTTCATAAATGTTGAGTCTATGTTCGTAAATTGTTACGCGGCCAGGTAATTTATAAAAAACGTCTCGATATTTTTTTAATAATTCTGAAAACGATTCTATTTCACCAGCTCGTAACACCCTACATTCTGACAGCTTCTCGTTTATTTCATCATCGGTCAAGCTATAGTTTATGTCAGAATCATCTTCCTGTTTGGCTGTTATGCCTTCTTGTTGATTTGATTGAGATAGAATCTCAGTTATTTGATTATCATAATATTCTTCTGACTTGTGCAATGGTATTTGATCATACCCGGGTGTTGTCTCGATTCTAAGTTTATTAGTTCTTAAATCCAGATCTGCTTTCCAGCGATGTGAAGTATCTATGCCAATTATAACATTTTGTTTTAGCCCGTTTACAGTTAAAAACGTTATCTGGTCTGTGAGATATCCGATATTGACAGTAGCTAATATCTGCTCTTTGATTTTAATGGGCCTGCCCCCTGTCACTCCGATTATTTGGAAGTTGACCACTGGCAATTTTTCACATTCAGCTAAGCTTGGTGCATTTCTTGTATACCAATCGTGCGGAATGCATGTTACGTGGCTACCGGTATCTACGAGAGCTCGGATTTTTATGTTTTCTATTTGTAAATATACCTCTGGGCATGATATTAATTTGTTTTCTGGCTTTATTTCTCCATTGATTAAATACTCTGATGGAGCTTCGAATAAATCCTTGTCTGAAATATTTAATTTTCCCGCAAAAACCTTTAGATCGCGCTGCGCCGCTATGCTCAATAACTGCACTGGCACACCGCCATCTAGTTTTCCGAAATTTTTTGTTGGTCATCTTTATCGATATGATCGATTACTGGTTCTTCCGTGAGAGCCTGTACTCTGGCGGTTGTCCAGTTAGTCTCTCTATTTTGGTTTGTGTCTAATTATCCTACACTGCGACGCGTTTCTTGAGTGTCCTGTATTTTATAATCGCGTGTAGTTGACGGTTTTTGAAAACTACCGCTATTTCCACTATTTCCCGTACGCCATGAAACATGTTTTGTCTTATCGTCTGCTACACGATTAGTCGCAGGGTTCTGTTTATTCGCAAACCATGATTGATTAGGTGGTTTAGGTGCATTTGCTCGCCCACCTGATTGCATTTCGTCAAGAAACGTTAATAGAGAATCTATTTCGCGGATATTCTTGCATCTTACCGCCTCAACAACGTGTTCATCAAAATGTCTAACCAGGTTACGTACGATTTCTTCCTCAAAAATGCGAGGACGTAAACACGTAGCTGCTGCGAATTTCCGATTCGCGTATTCCGACCATGTTAATTTAGATTCGCCAAGTTAGTAACCGAATTCTAAATCTCGATGAATGTCCCTTTGAATTTCTTCTCCCCAGAATCTAGCAAGGAATCTGGTTTTGAATGACTCCCAAGTACTAATGACATCGCGACGCGCAATCCACCAGTCCTTGGCATCGCTGGTTAGGCTTTGGCCTATTAACTTAAAACATAGCTCTTCCTCGGCTCCCAAAAAGGTAAAATACTCCTTTAACTCCCTTATATAATTCATAGGTTTCTCCCATGATTTACCAGAGTAAGTTGGTAGTTTTATCTGTTTAGTAATGAGTCTAGTGTTTTCGCTAGTGCTTAACTGATTAATTGGTCTGTTTTTTAGCTTTTTAATTTCAGCCTCTAACCCTATTCTTAAACTTTCATGTTTATGATTTAAATCATGAATTTTTTCATTGGCAGTTTTGTCTCCTTCCTTGATTCTACTTTTGAGAAGTTCGAAGTTACCTACAGATTCGTTTCTTAATGTTGTTTCAACAGAAGTGATTTTATTCTGACAAGTAGCGATTTCGGAATCTACTTTGTCTATGACAACTTGGACCGTGGTCTCTACTGAAGAGAATTTTCTTTTATTCTGTGAAGCTTGATCTTCTATTTTCTTTGTCAATTTTGATTCGAGTGCTTCTTGTGACTCGATGTTTGTCAATTCAAAGGTATGTAAGGTTCGTTCCATTGCAGCAAATTTATTATCAATTTTTCTTTCTAATCTTTCATTTGATTTTTTCAGTTTTCAATTGAAGCTATTAGAGCTGACATGGGATCACTACGATCACCTTGTTGTGGACTACCTGTCTGACTAATCATACTGGTGTCTGTGAGCGTGGACATGTCTCCTTCGTGGAAACCTGCATCCCTCGGTCTACCTACATTCTCTTTATCTTTATCGCCTGAACCTCCAGCACCCTCATCCTTGCCTTCCATTTCGTATTTTTAGTTTTAATAAATGATTTTAAGCAAGATTTTACTGAAGTTAGTTCTTTCAATGTTTTTTTTTTTTTTTTTTTTTTAAGTGAATTTAAATTTTATTCAGAGGAGCCCCACGTTGGGCGCCAATTGTAACTTACTGCGTATGTTTCACCAGCGGAAGGCCGGTGAAATTACGCTAGTCCGGGTGAATTCTTTGTCACGGGTGTGATTTTTGGAGCCCCTCGTAGGAAAAAATGCGTAATACCTTTAACCCTAATACAGACTTGGGATTGCCTCACTGCACAGACTCGGATAGACACTTTTGGTCTAACAGAGCTGGTATTAGTTGAGTGCACCGAAGCTGCCTCCCTAACTACAGACTTGGGATTGCTTATCTTCACAGACTCGGATAGAAACTAGATCTATCAGAGCTGGTATCAGAATAGCTCACCGAAGCTGCCTCCTATCTACAGACTTGGGATTGCCTAACTTCACAGACTCGGGTAGATACTAGATCTACCAGAGCTGGTATCAGTAGAGCGCACCGAAGCTGCCTTGTCACAGACTTGGGATAGCTTATCCTCACAGACTCGGATAGATACTAGATCTCTACCAGAGCTGGTATCGGAATAGCGCACCGAAGCTGCCTTCTATCTAGCTAGCTAATCACGATTTTATTTAGCAAGTGAATTTACTCTGAAAGAAATTATTTTAATTAAGCAAGGAACCACGATATGAAATGAAACGCAAGGATAAAGTTTCTTATTGGTTTTATGTTATTTTGTAATTGCCTTGGCAATTTCTAGACTATCAAGTCCTTCAACAGTCGAACCAGACGCTAGAGGCGGAGATGAGCCAATTCAAAACCACGAAACAACAGTTGAACGAAGTGCGTAAGGAGTTACACAAATATATCGAAATGAGCAAGACTTTGGAGACAGAGAAGGTACACTTTGAAGAACAAACTAAGAAATTTGAAATGCTGTTTCTGTCGAAAAAGAAATTATTGGAGCAGTCTGAACAGCGGAACAAACAAACTGTTGATTTATAAAGCGGAACAAACAAACTGTTGTATTTATAAAAAAAAAATAACTATTTACAATAACTAAATTATAATTTCTGTTTTTTGTTTGTTTGATAATTGTTTCTCTTTTGTTTGATAATAATTTGAATTATAAGTGCTGCTTTAGCTAAATATATTTCGTTTAGATTTGAGTTATAAATGCTACTTTAGCTAATTATATTTCGTTCTTGATTTGGGATTATAAATGCTGCTTTAGCTAGTTATATTTCGTATTGATTTTGAGTTGAAGATTAGGTGTGAGTCGATCGCCTGCTTTAGTACGAATCGCTGCTCGTCGGTCTGGCGAGCCGCCTTATATAGTGCTTGTAACGTCACGCGACGGTCGGATGATCGGCGTGTGACGATCTGCGCGGTCGTACGGTCGTATGTCGCGTGTTCAGCCAGCTGGTATCGGCCGAACACGTTACTATATATATATATATATATATATATATATACTAGGGAGGCTTCGCCGACCTGCGCGCTACGCGCGCCAACCCCCCAAATTTCAATTTTCATCAGTCGTTTTAAAACCCGGATCTGCGGATTTTATGTTCTTCGGAAAATAACCAAATTTCTAATGAAATCCAGTGAATGTTTCGCGACTCCCGACTATATGTATATTCTTCTTACATTGCATATTACTAAGAATTTCGATTTTTCTTGGACTTTATTATTTCTTTGCCTTTTTCTTCCTCCGCTACTATTGAGGCGGCCGCTGCTAAGGCTGCCGCTGGCATTTTCGCAGCTGCGCATAACTCTCCATCCATCCCGTCCTCTATTACGATAATTTATTAAATTTTTAGTGAATTCATATTATGTTATTTTTCACTACACCTGCTACGAAAGTACGACTTTCGGCCCCTCGCGTGAGCGGTAAGTCGTACTTTCCGATTACAGGGGGTGGTGAAAAATAGTATACGTCACACGGGAGTGAGAAAGGCCATCCCAAACTGCGTATTTGCCATATTTATCAATCTCACACGCAGTTTGGCATAGCCTACTTTCCCTCCTTAGGTACGTAACATACTATTTTCCTGTCGTTTGGTGTGATGAGATACATATTAATATTACATACCAAACATTCCCGGTAAATCCATCATTCAAATTATGCCGGATGAAGCTATAAATCTTACAAAAACGGCGTTGCAAACTACGACCTATTAGTAATGTGTAACTGTTGATCTATTAGTAATGTTCCACTTGGTTGAAATGAACATTGTGACGTCCGGAGGTCCTACGACCTCCGGCTCACGATATATCATGTAACCACACATTATCTTATGTACTACACATTTTGCCCTCCTTGTCGTAAGACGTGTACAGGACAAGGAGCGGCACATTTGATAGCGAGCGGCGACTGCTCGCCCGGCGTGGGAACTGCAACTCTGCAGTTTCCGAGTCCACGGCAGCGGCCGTCGCGCCGCGATTAGGGATCTGAGCTTTTAGGAAATTACCAGTCTCCCCAGAAACCTCAAAGCTAAAGGAACTAAACAAATCCATCAGTCGGTATTGCATTTTCTTTTGGTATTTCCTAATAGCTCGCGATCATTTTTCAACCCCTCAATAGAAGGGGTCACAGTTTGTTTAATTCAATAAAACATAATACATACGCGTATATAAATCGAGTGAAGGCACTACCATCCTCCCCAACAAGGTAAGGATACCAACATAAGGTGAGAGCGGCAAACGGAACCACCACCCCCGGGGCTGGTTTAGCTCCGGACGTCACAACATACAAACAATAAAAGTGAAGTTTTCCAATACTTCAGTTCTTTTATCGGGATTAGATTCAGAAATGTTATTTTCTGCTCTCTTAGCTTCTTATTCTGATTCCAAATTTCATCTCTTCGAATCCAATATTTCTTTTGTTTCTTTGGATTCTTTTCATTTTTGAAAACAGTGATAATATAGAGGGGAATTCCTGGAAAATCTATGGGGAATGCGTAGGAATAGTGGGGAATCCCCGGAAAATCTATGGGGAATCCCCAGATATTCTCGTATATTGTAACTTGTACATGTTTCACAAGCTGAAGGCTCGTGAAATTATACTAGTTCGCGTGTGTTCTTTGTCACGGGTTATTTTTATGAATATTTGGAGCTCCTCTGGGAAAAGTTGAAAAAACCCTTAATTTACCCTGATACAGACTCGGATAGATTTTACTCTACCAGAGCTGCCTCCCTACAGACTTGGGATATGCTAGACTCACCAGACTAGGATTGCAATTATCGCTCTACCGTAGCTGTCCTGAGTCTTGCTCACCGAAGCTGCCTATCACAGACTTGGGATATGTGTGTTCTCAGACTAGGATACCAATTATAGCTGTATCGTAGCTGTCCAACACACTCACCGAAGCTGCCTTTTAGCTATACAATGAATTTAAGTTTATAAGCAAATGAAGCGAAGTACTTCTCTGAAAGAATAGAAACTAAGGTCATGTTTTTCAAAGGAAAATAGAACACAAGAATCAGATTCCTGATATTTTATGAGATCAGTAGATCTGGTTGTATTTCTTTCAACTTTTGTTCTATCCCTTTTTTTTAACTTTTATTTACAAAATTATAAAAATGAAAAACATAAAATAATAATGATGAGAGAATGAGATGACTGAATGATTTTATGAATGTTTTTCTTAATCTAATTTTCTTATATTTAGTTTCTGCCTCAATGGCCGGACTTTGTTTTGTTTGTTTTTTTGTTTTCTAAATTTTATCGAATTACCGCTTTGACTAATACCATTTTTTTATTTATTAAATTTCTTGAATCGAAGTGCCGCTTTGCCTAAAACTATACTTTATTAAGATTTGAGAATGAGAATTGAGAAGAATTGACATGAGTCGCCTGGCCGTTTTGGCACGAGTACGCTCGAGAAGCTTGGCTCGTCCGTCTTATATACCATTTACGCTAGCACACCGACGCTTAAGTAAACTGGTATTGTATCACGTGGTACAATACCAGTGTTCGCCAGTGTATATGGTGTGATGTATAGTTTGCCTATTCGCCTATAGACTGAATACGACGACTTTTTAAGGGCAGGGTTAACCCCGTAGCCGTGCACTTCGGCGTCACTGAATGTGGTCAATAAAATAAGACAAAACTAAGGTTGGGCGCCAGACGTGAAAACGTCACTTAAAATATAATGAATACTCAATAGATGTGACAGCGGAAATTGCCAACTAGCTCGGGATATATTTTATTACGAATAATGGTAGAGGAGCGGGGACGCTAAATTAAATAAGAATTATAATGTTCCTTTATCTGATTAATTTATTGATTTATCAGGATTAGGATGACGAAATATCCGTAATTTTACGGGATAGAAATACAATATTGCCAGGTTATCGTTGTGTCTCAGATATTATCGGGATTAAATCGGGAAGAATATTCACAGAAAATATTACAAAATAATAATAAAGATCAAAGCAGTGCGGCTCGATATAATACTAGTTCAATCTTACGTTAAACGGGACAACTATCAGACGATAATCAGAATAATCATGCGAAATAAATCGGATACAATATTTAATAACTAGGAAACTACAAATTAAATGATATGCCTGCTTCTACACTCGCTATCTCCAGAAAATATGATTTACATGTCGATTGCTATCCTACTATACAAAATCAAAGATGAGAAAGGAAGCTAAACTCTACAACATGCGTTAAGCAGCGTGAGATGAAGAAAGAAAGCAATAAGGAAGGAAGCCACAAAATAGATGCTAAACACGAGTTAACTCGGGAATCCGTTTTTAATTGTCCGAAATATACTATAAAATAATCGGGACGAAGTCTTAGACTTACGTGCCGGTAAAGTGGTCTATACCACACCAAAATACAATATATCAAATATAATAGACAAAAACTGAACGGGATTCGTGAGAGAACTCATGGTTTTACAGAAAATAGGTCTTACCTCACCGACGATATATCACTTTCCCTTTCGGGAATTAACAAAACTAACAGACACTTAGTGTTCTTTTTACTGAATTTAAATACTGAAAGATGACTCTAGATAACAAAAGAAAGAAGAGAGAAGCTAACGTAAGAATTGAAATAGAGGGACACTCGGGATTCATCGGGACACTGGTCTTGACGGGAAGACGGACGAGCGTAGAAGTAGGCCGAATCCTGCGTTGTCCTACATTTTATAGCTTCGGGAATTACTTGCTGTTGAGCCGCTCATCGACGGTAGTTTAGGCTACGAATCAGGTGCCGAGTACTGTTTGACGTACTTTCGGGAACGCGTTGTCCAATTCTGCCTGATTTTGAATATTTGTCCAAGCCTGGAATCGGCATGGCGGTACGGCGGGATGTTTTAAATGCGGTACAGCGGGATTCGACGGTATTTCTCCTCCTGTCTTCTTTACTTATCCCTGGTCTCTCGTCTCGGGACTCCTCGGGATCATCGTAGGGACGAAGTGCAACCTGACTGCGCTTTAACAAGAAAAACTGACCAGTCAGAGGATCTGGCGGAAGTTCTGATGCCCCTATACCCGGATCTGCATCCAGACTTTCCCATTAGCGACGTGGAAGGCTTACAGACAGGCCTGCATCACATGGTTGCAGTTCTACTATCGGGACCTTTCTTGGGTAACCACGATAGCGGGACGATGTCGAGAAAGTCGATGATTTGGTCCAGCTCGACTCCAGGTCGATAAGTCTTCGGCAACGGGAAGCGTTTGTTGGGTTACTTTTGGGTTTTCGCCCTGCTCTATTCGACCACTGCCGAGACGTCCGGAAAGAGTTGACGGGATGTGGTCCAGCACCAGGCTGAGAAGTCTGCGGGAACGGGAGAAATGGCTCAGCGAGTCATCCTTATTCGACCGCTCCTGCGGCATCCAAGACCGTGAGATGGGTAGAAGAAGACGGGAACTAGTAGTTTGGGAAGGAATTCGTCTTAGACGCGGATGCTGTCCCTCGACGTCCTGGCGCAGTCTCCCCGAGCGTCGACAATTTACAATAGGTCATGAAATAAAAGTGAGATATAGCAAATAATATAACTAATAAGTAAACTAAATCAAAACCTGAGACCTGGCTACTTTCTGGAGTTGTCCGTCCTCACGTCGTCACCGTGTACAGTGTCCCAACTGTGACGCTGGAAAAATGCAACGTCACAATATATCTATCTTCGGGGCCACCCCCTAACCTAACCTAACCTAACCTAACATGAGGTCAGAAACTGGTTGCCATGGTAACCACCTGACCTAGCCCAAGGTCAGAGGATGGTTGCCATGGTAACCACCTGACCTAATCCAAGGTCAGAAAATGGGTGCTATGATAACCACCTGACCTAACCCAAGGTCAGAAAATGGTTGCCATGGTAACCACCTGACCTAACCTGACCTAAGGTCAGAAAATGTCTAACACGGCGGCGGCGGCGGCAGCGATATATCTTTATAATATACAGGGTGATTCTTTTTGCGCGCACCATTTGGTAAGGGTAGATTCCTTGTGAAATTCTAAGACTAATTTTCCTTTACCAAAAAGTCCTGGGTCTAATATTTTCCGGGCTACAGAAGGTCTTAGTTGACCAATCACAGAGCTTACAGCTGCTCAAGTTAGGGCCGGGTCAAAAGTATAAGACTAGCAGTGCCCGTGGCGAGTCGATTTCCAGTGAAATAAAAATAAATGATTAAATCTAGTGATAAATTTTTTCACCATATGGCATTTGGGTTACAGTTATTGTCGCCAGGAGTCACCAGGAGTTGTTTTCGTACAACATACACTTTGATTATCTGTGACCAGGACAACCACTACGTTGGCTTCGTCCTCCGGGTACACCGCTACGTAGTTTTTGTCCTCCAGGTCGACCGCTACGTAGTTTTCGTCCTCCAGGTACACCGCTACGTAGTTTTCGTCCTTCAGGTCGACTGCACCGTAGTTTTCTTCGTCTAGTTCGACCGCACCGTAGTTTTCGTGATCCAGGTACACCGCTATGTAGTTTTCGTCTTCCCGGTCGACTGCACCGTAGTTTTCTTCGTCTAGTTCGACCGCACCGTAGTTTTCGTCATCCAGGTCCACCGTTACATAGTTTAAACTACGGTGCGGTCGAACTAGACGAAGAAAACTACGCTGCAGTCGACCTGGAGGACGAAAACTATGTAACGGTGGACCTGGATGACGAAAACTACGGTGCGGTCGAACTAGACGAAGAAAACTACGGTGCAGTCGACCTGGATGAGGAAAACTACGGTGCGGTCGGCCTGGATGAGGAAAACTACGGTGCGATCGACCTGGAGGACAAAAACTACGTAGCTATGTACCTGGAGGACGAAAACTACGTAGCGGTCGACCTGGAGAACAAAAACTACGTAGCGGTGTACCCGGAGGACGAAGCCAACGTAGTGGTTGTCCTGGTCACAGATAATCGAAGTGTATGTTGTACGAAAACAACTCCTGGTGACTCCTGGCGACAATAACTGTAACCCAAATGCCATATGGTGAAAAAATTTATCACTAGATTTAATCATTTATTTTTATTTCACTGGAAATCGACTCGCCACGGGAACTGCTAGTCTTATACTTTTGACCCGGCCCTAACTTGAGCAGCTGTAAGCTCTGTGATTGGTCAACTAAGACCTTCTGTAGCCCGGAAAATATTAGACCCAGGACTTTTTGGTAAAGGAAAATTAGTCTTAGAATTTCACAAGGGATCTACCCTTACCAAATGGTGCGCGCAAAATGAATCACCCTGTATATTGTAACATTGCATGTTACTAGGCGCTCCTTACCCCTTAGACGACCTTAGCGGAGTGTCCGAAAATAAATGCATGAATAGGGTGGCCCCGAGGCCGAACTATAATTCCGAGAGGCGACCGTGACCGACCTAGATCTATGTGACATATTATTTATTCTTTTGTTTTTCTTCCCGACTTTTCTCTGACATGTGGGAGACGAGGTCCAGCTGACGGCTAAAACACTCCGACAGAGACGCACCCCGACAGACGCACGAGACGTAATATCGACTGTGGAGATCCCTCTCGACGACCGCTAGCTCCAACATCGACAATAAGGACACGGGGGAGTGCCTAGGGCATTCTGCAGCGAGGGAAATCGGTGGTGGAAGAGATTCCCGCCACCAAGAAGAGCCTGCAACCCGTGGTCCTCCGATTCAACGAGCGAATAACGCTGTGGTGGACTTCGAATTACGCGCGTAGCGACAACAAGTCGCCATATTTGAGGGATCCTGCGCTCGATGCGAAAATGGATATTTGGCCGTAACACGAGGGCGCTGATTACCGGCGCCATGCGGTCTCGTCACTCTGCGTTAGACTAGCGTCGTGAACACTAGCGTGTCTTGAACTTTCGTTATCGTGAAAGAAAATTCCTTGTCGTTTTGTTTTTTTTTTTGGTTTTGCGTTCGAGCCCCGGGGGCCTGCGAAATAACCGTTGCAATCGTTAATTGGCAAAGGGGTGAGTGTGGGGGTGATTGAATTCGAGGGAGTACCAAATTCCCCCCCCCCCACCCCCCCATATGGACTACGGACGAGAACGAGTCCTTTTTGTCAGGTGGCTGGAAGACGGTAAGCGTTAGCTATTCTTACCCATGCTAATTTTAATCCGGCAACGGCCGTCTGCCATATTGCCTAAGTGTAGCCACGAGGCTAATTAGAATTTTTGGGATCGAATTAAGCCGATCTCCGAGAGGTAGGCCGTCACCAGTGTCCCCATGTATTAGATTTCGAGTTCGAGTCGTTGTTACATGTCAATTTATTGTATATTTTAGTAGTTTCGTTGCGTCTTTACCTGTCGTATACGAGTGCGACAGAGTTAGTGATAGTCGGTCACTGTCGCTCTCCCTTCCTCCTGCGGGGAGAGATGAAGTTCGAGGCTTAGTCCAGGGCTTGTATTTATTTCGAGTTCGAGGCTTAGTTCGCGATTCGAATTGTTAGAATTATTTAAATTATTAGTCGCGCAAGCCGCAGAGTTAGGTTAAGTTAGAATTAGGTAAATTTAAAAGAATTGAAAATAATTGTATTCGTTTTTCACCGTGAGGTTTCACCTCATGGGGGCGTACCGATCGCCTATACACGATCGGGAACGTCTTTTGTTCTTGTTAAATTATTGAGCCGCGAGGCATTTATTTTTGTTAATTTAATTCAGGTCGAGCCGTAGGCTCTAGCTTTGTTAGCTGTTAAGTTGTTGTGATTTCCTCCTCGTGGAGAGTATTTAGTGTTTTATCTAATGTATGGTCTCCCGAGGACCCGATTTGTCGAGTTCTTTAGTTTTGTCATATTTTTCCTTGTTATTGCTATCCTACGTGGAAGCCAGTAGTTTGTTTGTTATTGTAAAGCTCGGCAAACGCGGCTAGGTCGCCTTTACACGGCCTGCAGCCGATTCATACCCGAGGGAAAGTACCCCCGGGTACACGATTTGTTGATTCTATTTTTTTTTATCATTCAATAAATTCTATTTTGTTATTAAATTCTAAATTTCGAGTCGTTTGTTAACGCCCCGCTAATCCTTCATTTGATCCCGACCCCTCTCCGCGGTACTGTAGCTAGCCGACGCTTCGAGTACCCGTAGGTAAAATTTTGGTAATATTTTGTTTAGATTTTTGTAAGCGGCGGTTATCCGCCTGGCGCCCAACTTTTCAGATTCTCAGTTTCGGCCAATTGTAGAGTGGAGGGACCTCGGAGCCTAGCTATCCGGTCTAGCTCCGAGGACCAATGAAAATCCACGTCGCAATATATATATATATATACAGGGTGATTGGTTTTAATTAATACAGGGCGATATCTCGAAACTGAAAAGAGAAACACAAAAATCTTTCGTACAAAAGTTGTAGGGTTCAGAGAGGGAAAAAACTTAGCCAAACCAGAGTTTTTCCAGATGACCTTGCTGAGCTAAAATCAAAGTCAACTTGGTTTTTTTAAATGGAACTCTATATTTTTTGTTGCGGAATCGAATAGGGCATTCAATCTTGCATAAAAAATCATAAGGATACATATCATCTGAAGTCAATTGTTGCGGAGATAAAAGCTGTGCAAGATGGGATTGTCGGGGCGCTGGGTAGTGCGGCGTTGCGGGAACGCCCAACGTACGTGACCATTTCGGCCTATCCAACATTGTGGATAGTTTTCATTCAAAGAATCCGTAACAATACGGGCGAAGTGAGCACGAGGCCCGTCTTGCTGGATCCACAATCGAGATATAGAAGAAAAAAAAATTGTTTTAATGAATTTATTGTTTTTCATTGTCTGTATGTCATGAAGAGTCATTTAGTGCATCGGATCAAGTTCCAGGACTGGGTTGAATTGTGTCGTGCCCAAGTGTTCCCGCAACGCGGCACTAGCCCAGCGCCTCGATAGTCCTATCTTGCACAGCTCTTATCTCCGCAACAATTGACTTCAGATGATATGTATCCTCATGATTTTTTATGCAAGATTGAATGCCCTATTCGATTCCGCAACAAAAAATATAGAGTTCCATTTAAAAAAACCAAGTTGACCTTGATTTTAGCTCGGCAAGGTCATCTGGAAAGAATTTGGTTTGGCTAAGTTTTTTCCCCCTCTGAACCCTACAACTTTTGTAGAAAAGATTTTTCCGTTACTCTCTTTAGTTTCGAGATATCGTCCTGTATTGATTAAAACCAATCACCCTGTATATATATATATATTATATATATATATTGTAACGTTGCATATATATTATATATATATATATATTGTAACGTTGCACGTTAGACCTTCGCCTAACCGGCCTACGGACGTGCGTAAGTCCGGCCACCCGATTTAAATCGTGCCGCCCGACTACCCCGCGGAGCCGATTGGCCGCCGACCCTCGCACATGGCGAAGTGGTCGCCGCCAGCGCTCACAGGCCGGGTGATGCCGGTTGGTACTAAAGTCCCAAAAAGACTTCACTTCCATCTTTGAAAATTTCCCGTGTGCCTCGTGCTGTGTAGCAAGTTTGAAAAAGTTCAGAGTTCCGAGAGAGAGAGAGAAAGAGAGAGAGAGAATTGAAGAGTGAGAGAGAGTGTGAAGTGGAGTTCGGTAGAGTTGTGGAGAAAAGAATTCGGTGAATATAACGACCCGGGCTGTGTGATTTGGATTCCGATTGCTGGACTACCGATTTGACTGGACTCCGACCCCTGCTTAACCCCGGCTCTCCGATTGTATTTTGGACAATTACCGTCGCACCCGAGGCTGCAAGAGCGCCTAGACAAGGTAGTATCCATCCATTTCATAGGCATATCCACCCCGATACCAACCCGGACCCCTGAAATATTCCCTGAGTCTCGAGAACTGCGTGTCTGAATCTCAACCGTTCCCCGCGAACCGTTGGATTCAAACCTAAAGAACACCGGTCACGTGCTGTTTTCGCTGCGCGTAACCGTGCCAAGATTGGTCACCGTTGCGCCGCTCGCAGCTGAAATCAGACCGACGCCATATTTCCATAGACCTCTGACGTCACGCGTCGCACTCAGCTGCTGCCGGTCAGAGTTCTGCCGCTTTCCCCTTAGTCGAAGCCTGCCCCACCACTTCTCCGCCGCCGCCTTACAGCGCGCGCGTCAGTTGCCTACGAGACGTAAAGCGAGGCACGCAATCTCGCTACGGTGACAGCTGACTGTCCCGTAGCCGGAACGAGCGAGATAGACCATAGGTTGAGTCGACGTAGTCCTCACTACCGTCTATCGGATCTAGAGCCGTGGGAGTGCTCGATTAATCAAGTTAATTTTCTTTAGTTCATTTCAGTATTATATTCAGAGTTATTTGTTTTATAGTTAAGTTGTCATTTGATAATTAAAGTAGAGTAGAGTCGACCTTATTATTATTATTAACCAACGCCAGGTAGCGAGCGTAAACGAAATCCGCCACCTTTTCTTTTTTTTTCTTTTTAATAAAGCTAATAAATTTATACCATACTAGTGTTATGAATAACCCCTGTCACCAGTGTTATGAAAGAGGTTGATGAGGTAGTTACGCTGCCACCAATGTTATGAATTAGTTAGGATTGAACTGCTACCAATGTTATGAATATGGTTGGAGTTATCGTTGAGTTCGTTCCTCGTTTTACACCTTAAGGTAACCGGTCTTTTGGATAATAGGTGACTGATGTGAATTGATTTATATAAATAGAAGAATAATCGTTTATTGGTAATGATTACAACGATGGTAGAACTATCTATATGAGTTTTACAAGTTTGTAGAGCTTGAGTGAAGAGTGATTTCGAGTTAATGAATTATGATTTTGGAAGCGAGTCTCAGAGTGACTGCTTTCTTTAATGATCTGAATGCAAGTGATTGAGCGACTGCTCTGGTCAACGATTGAAGAGCAAGTGTTTTTAATGGCTACTGTTGAGCTGAATGATGGGATCATTCTTTTCCATTGTTCTCCCGGGCATGAGCTTGTTTATGCAGGTGCAGTTAGTGGGCGCATAGGTAGGGATGAAGTTCTTCGAATGTAAGGATGAAACTTCCTCTGATTAGAGGCTGTGAGACTGGATGCATGCAGGATGTTATGTCTTGGGTATTGAGGGTGAGAGAGCATAGAGGAGTATGGAATAGTATGGAGTACGTAACACGCCCATCCCCGGGCGAAAAAAAAATATTGCTCCTGTGAAGCAGGGGGAAATTTTTTTTTTTTTTTGTAAAGCTAGCAAAAATTATTGTAAAGGTGAAATGTGTATATTTGAGGATACATTCACGCTAGTGAATCTATGTGCATGGATCTACGTTAGTAGATTCATCTACGCGTACATTCGCGTTAGCGAGTGTACCTGGGTGTGTATTCACGATGGTGAATATGTCTATTTCTTACGGTAGTGCTCATGTGAAGCAGGAGTGAAGTTTCATGAATTTTGTATAAAATTTATGTTAGGTATAGGGTTGTATATTTATGATAGTAAATATACCTTAGTGTATTGGTATGATTTCGATTTTGAAATCATAGTATAGGTAAAATTACTTAATCGCAATAAGATTGGTTAGTTATAAATGTCTTATGCTGAGTTAGTGAATACACATGGTATGTTGAATATGGTTTTTATATAGATTATAATATAGTTAGGAGTACTTATTTGCAATAAGATCGTGGTTAGTTATAAATGTCTTATGCTGAGTTAGTAGGTGTGTAGTATGTTTAATATGCTTATTACAATGATAAGGTAGGTAATGTATTATTATTAGCATTGTAGGTATAACGTATAATATAGGAAGTTTTTATCGAGTTATAATATTACATTCCTATGTGGTATAAAAAGATGTGTGAGCTGCTGAGTGTCTTATGTGTGTGGTGTACGAGTAGCGGTGATTGTTGGGGGGGGTTATTTTGTTCAATAGAATTTGAATT
Organism: Tenthredo scrophulariae; assembly: GCA_963978835.1. Taxonomy (NCBI): domain Eukaryota; kingdom Metazoa; phylum Arthropoda; class Insecta; order Hymenoptera; family Tenthredinidae; genus Tenthredo; species Tenthredo scrophulariae. The sequence continues at coordinate 18,041,991 of OZ022231.1, read as the reverse complement.
TTGGCGAGAACTTCTAAATCTTCTAAATATTCCTAGTATTCTTTCTGCTGTTGCGAATTTTTGTGCTATATAGACGAGTGATACTGTTTCGAATAGGGAGGAAATGTCGTAAAGCATGTTTTCGATACGGTTATCGTTGTCTGTAGCTCTTTGGTATTGTGTTATTTTGTTTGTTTTTTTTTTTTTTTTTTGATAATGTCGTCTAAAGTGAGTCCGTTTGAGGTTGAGTCGTTGGAGTTTAGGTATAGGGTTTTGTTTAATATTGATATGGGGATGAAGGATAAGTTTTTGGGTTCATTGTAGATGTTTGAAATGTTCAAGTTAAATTTTGGCGCGTAGGAATGAGTTTCTATATTCTGGTAATGTTTTGTTGTGGATAGTAAGGTCGTGTGCGAGTTTGCTGTGCATTCATTGTTTAATTTTTAGTATTCCGGAATCGTTTAGGGTTATTTGGATTGGCTCTTCGTCTGCGCGTACGATATGCATTATTTCTGGTTTAGTTAAAGAGCAGATCCAAAAGTTGGATGTATGTTCGTCTTATAATTTTAGTGTGTGCATAAGTATTGATTATGGATCCGGTTTTCTTTTTCTTGGTTTATTGTGAATAGATTTCGTGAGTGGGAATACATTGTGTTGAGGTGAAATGTTAGTTTTAGATATTGTTATTTGTTCTCCTTTATAAGCAGAATTCTTGAAAGTCGAGGCCCCTGATTCGCTGGAGGTAGGAAGTTTTGGTTTATAATAAGGGATGTGATCATCGATCGAGGATGAGGAGTCCGATGGTAATGAAGGAGATTCAGGCTTTCTTAGTTGTAGTTTATATTTGTATTTATGTGTTGGAGATTGCGCGCTATTGCATTTGCTGTGTCTTGTTTTATTTCCGCGTGTGCCACTTGAGTCTAAATTATCGCTAGGCTGGTTTGAGATAAGGTTTGAATCTTTGTTTTGTCTCCAACTGTTTCTGGATGAAGTTGATCTAGAAGTTTTTATGAGTTTACGTGATTTTTTGTTTATGGGTGAGTTGTCTGGAGAGATGTCAGCACATGTAGTGTTTCGTTTTTGATCGATTCCTTGGAATAATGGTAAGTCGTCGATAGAAGTGCCAAGAGGTGAATCATTTGCCATTGGTCTAGGAGATTTTGAAACGTTAATTCGATTTTTAGGCATTGGGAAACTGTCTGTTGTTTGGTCGATGTTGTGCTTATGTTTCTTTATAGGAGCGGGATTTGGTAAGTCATCTGTACTTTGTTGCGGGTGAGTTCTCGACGATTGTTCAAGTGTGGGGTGATTCGTAATAGTTTTTTGGAGGAGTGTACTGGAGGTTTCGAGGACAGGTTCTAGAGTTACTGTTGGCGCTCTTATCTCAACAGCTGATTTGTTCGAGTTTATTGCGAGTATATATGCTCGACCGCTACTGTTTGTTACTAATGCCTTACCGCAGTGAATATTGGGATCTAAATTATAATGTTTTTGGAGTTTGAAGGGAATTACCGTATCTGTCAGAGTTAATGTATCGGTTTTGTAAGACATTACAGCTTTTTCTTTAGATAATAAAGGTTGTCCGATAATACCGTCTTGAACTATTGGAAATTTGTCGCAGACTACGTGGAATTCGTGATCTTTGTCGTTAATTTGTAATTTGGTTTCCGCTAAGGTACTGGTAAATCCGTCTGTTATTCCTGTCATTTTTCTCATTTTGCTTCTGTCGCATTGAGTTTCTTCTTTTAAGCTACTGATTTTAACGATATTTATATCGACACCGGTGTCTATTATAAACTTTGATTTTGGTTCTAATTCTTGTACATTGGTTCCGATGACTGGCAATAGTCTATTTATTGATTCCGATTTTATTCCGAAGATGTGATTCATTGTATCATTGAACGCTGTTGCGTCTATTCTCGGTCTGTCGGCGCGTTGGGGTTCTAAAGGAGCCTGTGTTTGTTGGTTGCGTGAGTTATTGTAGGCACGTTTTTTGCAATTTTCGACCGTATGGCCTTGGCGTTTGCAATAATTACAGGATATAGAAGAGTATTGTGTATTTTGTTGGTTAGACTGTTGTGGTTGGTTATTGTAGGCATGTTGTCTGCAATTTTCTATTGTATGTCCCTGACGTTTACAATAGTTACAAAAAGTTAAAGGATATTGTATATTTGGTTGATAAGACTGTTGTGCGTTATGAGAATTGCGATTTAGAAATTCCTGTTCTTCCGTAAGGGCTATTTCGATTGCTTCTGCTAAAGTGGTCGGATGTGAACCGGCTACTCTGAATTCGATTTCGGGAATCAAGCCTCTAAGAAAACATTTCAATACGTTATCTTGGGTGGCTGAGATCATGCTGTTCGTGTCAGTGTTAGAATGTAAGGTGTTTATAGCTTTCATTGTATTGTATTGTATATCTTCGATTTTGATACTGTAGTCTAGAACGCGTTGGTGACGCTGCTGTCTGATGTTATTTAATTCGGCTTGCCATTCAAATACGGTTTTCTTAGGTAAAAACGCTCTTCTGAGAACTAGTAAAATTTCGTCGATAGTTTTGTATTCTTTATTTCCTAGATAAGATTCTGCGGTTCCGAAGACTTTATTTCTGATCATCCGTGTTAAGATCGGACTTTGCAATGGTTTGACTAGTAATTTTGCGTTTTCGCAACTTCTGATAAAATTATTGATGTTGACATTATGTCCATCAAAGTATGGAATTGTATCTAATAAGTCTTTAAGAGACCAGTAAGAGGTTTCTGTTTCCTCGGATGAACCTCCGGGTTGATTAGGCATTTTGCGATTCTGTGATTTAGATTATTTCGTTTGAGATGTATGTATGTGCTTATTATAATTAGAGATAACTTACAAGCTGATGATGGGAATTACGAAAATTTCCATTCTTATACGAATCTGAGTTTGGGTGATGAAGTTGTTGTGTTGAACTGCGTCGGATGTCGAAAAGAGTATAGGTGTCACGATTCAGGAATCTGGGCTTCGTTGCAGCGAGATCGCTGATCGTTGGATTCAGATGAATCTTTGTGGGGCTAGGTGCCTTTGAGGATGTAGTCGAACTTCTTTTCTTGTAGCAACTTTGATTTTATTGCTGAGTTTTCTGCGATTTTGTAGAAGTAGTTGAAGAACTTTGTATCACGTTCTCACTTTGATATCTTGTAGATTTGGTAGATTTGGTAGATTTAGTGGAGGATTTAGTAGATCTTGTTGATTTAGTGATTTCGTAGATTTTGTGATTTGGTAGATTTTGTAGATTTAGTGGATTTGGTAGATTTTGTAGATTTAGTGGATTTGGTAGGTTTTGTTGATTTATTGATTTAGTAGGTTTTGTTGATTTCGTTCTTTATGACTTGTCACAAAGGTTGAGAGTGTGGTGGATTTTCCACGAAGAGTTGCACGTTCAGAAATTAGTAATCACTAATATCACGTATATGTAAAGATGTAGAATTCACTTATTTTGTCACTGCATATTCCGGTAAACGAGGTTTTTCCGCTGTTACCAATATTGTTTCGGTAAACGAGGTTTTTCCGCTGTTACTAATATTGTTCCGGTAAACGAGGGTTTTCCGCTGTTACCAATATTGTTCCGGTAAACGAGGTTTTTCCGCTGCCACCATTGTTATGAATAACCCCTGTCACCAGTGTTATGAAAGAGGTTGATGAGGTAGTTACGCTGCCACCAATGTTATGAATTAGTTAGGATTGAACTGCTACCAATGTTATGAATATGGTTGGAGTTATCGTTGAGTTCGTTCCTCGTTTTACACCTTAAGGTAACCGGTCTTTTGGATAATAGGTGACTGATGTGAATTGATTTATATAAATAGAAGAATAATCGTTTATTGGTAATGATTACAACGATGGTAGAACTATCTATATGAGTTTTACAAGTTTGTAGAGCTTGAGTGAAGAGTGATTTCGAGTTAATGAATTATGATTTTGGAAGCGAGTCTCAGAGTGACTGCTTTCTTTAATGATCTGAATGCAAGTGATTGAGCGACTGCTCTGGTCAACGATTGAAGAGCAAGTGTTTTTAATGGCTACTGTTGAGCTGAATGATGGGATCATTCTTTTCCATTGTTTTCCCGGGCATGAGCTTGTTTATGCAGGTGCAGTTAGTGGGCGCATAGGTAGGGATGAAGTTCTTCGAATGTAAGGATGAAACTTCCTCTGATTAGAGGCTGTGAGACTGGATGCATGCAGGATGTTATGTCTTGGGTATTGAGGGTGAGAGAGCATAGAGGAGTATGGAATAGTATGGAGTACGTAACACTAGTGTCTTTATTCCGCGCTCTCACGAAATCCCTCTATCGTAGTAGTTAGTCGGACGGTCCCAGGGAGAGAAAGAGAAAGGGGACTTCTACGAAGTATGGCGCCCAACAACATCCCCTACCCACCGTTGGGCCTGGTTTGTGGTCGGCTCAATTACCTCGGTACCCGAACCCAGGGAAAACCCGTCACAATATATATATATATTAGACTGTGCCAAATAAATAAAATATTTTTTTTTCTTTCGGTCTCATATCAAAATTTCGTTGAGAGTCACGAAAAAAAAATTGTGTCAAAATTTGAGCCCTTTATCTTCATTTTTCAGTTAGCGCTCGCAAAAATAAGAATTTTCGTCAAAAAAAGTTTTTTTTCATTTATTTTTTGGTTATAGATAATTTAATATACCAAATATAAAAAAACCCTTGGTATGGTTTTGTAGGAAATTAAATTCTCTACAAAAATGATCCTTTCTCGAATTTAAAGAATCAACACCGTTTTTTTTTATTCCTCATTAAATTACAATTTGTTCTATGATTTTTATTTTCAATTATTGATAAACACTTATTAAACTTCTTTCTAACGAGAAAAACATTCTAAATCAATTTTTCTAGGAATATTTATGATCTAAACAAGTAGTTTTTATACTTTAATTGATTGTAATATGGTACAATAAAAGATAAAAATAATTTTATTAACAAATATAATGAAGACAAAAAGATATTACTCACATAAATTTCGTTTATTACAATTGGGATATTTTTTGCGATGTTCAGCAACAACTTGTAATAAAAACTTCTTTTGTTCTTCATCACAAGTGAGACTATCATAGATACTATCTATGCTCCGTATCAGGATTTTATGTTCTTGAATAGTTTATTAGATTTTAAACGCATAAACGTGAAGTTTTCCGAAGCTGCATCAACTAAATTTCTTAGACATCTCTGGTACTTGTCGGAAGATCTTGTGGCATTATCATTCTTCGATGAAAGAATCCCATCGGCCATCAAGACAAAAATGGTTCAAGCAATAACAAATCAATTAAGTACGACGGAAAATACGAGGAAGTTATGTTTAAAACAAGACAATTTAAAATCATTTGGCTCAAAAGATATAAGTGATTTTATTACTCAAAAATCGATGATTTTGTTTGAGAAGTTTGGTTTATCTACAAGTTTTCTAGATTTACCTGTAGATCAATGGGAATTCGATGACGGGTACCAGGCTTCTTTAGAAACTGTTCGATCAATTAAAGTTGTAAATGATATTGCCGAAAGAGCTGTAGCGTTGATTGATAAATATAATGATAGTCTCACTTGTGATGAAGAACAAAAGCAGTTTTTATTACAAGTTGTTGCTAAACATCGCAAAAAATATCCCAATTGTAATAAACGAAATTTATGTGAGTAATATCTTTTTGTCTTCATTATATTTGTTAATAAAATTATTTTTAGCTTTTATTGTACCATATTACAATCAATTAAAGTATAAAAACTACTTGTTTAGATCATAAATATTCCTAGAAAAATTGATTTAGAATGTTTTTCTCGTTAGAAAGAAGTTTAATAAGTGTTTATCAATAATTGAAAATAAAAATCATAGAACAAATTGTAATTTAATGAGGAATAAAAAAAACGGTGTTGATTCTTTGAATTCGAGAAAGGATCATTTTTGTAGAGAATTTAATTTCCTACAAAACCATACCAAGGGTTTTTTTATATTTGGTATATTAAATTATCTATAACCAAAAAATAAATGAAAAAAAAACTTTTTTTGACGAAAATTCTTATTTTTGCGAGCGCTAACTGAAAAATGAAGATAAAGGGCTCAAATTTTGACACAATTTTTTTTTTCGTGACTCTCAACGAAATTTTGATATGAGACCGAAAAAAAAAAAAAAATTTATTTATTTGGCACAGTCTAATATATATATATATATTGTAACCTTGCATGTTACTAGGCGCTCCTTACCCCTTGGACGACCTTAGCGGAGTGTCCAAAAATGAATGCATGAATAGGGTGGCCCCGAGGCCGGACCATAATTCCGAGAGGCGACCGTGACCGACTTAGATCTATGTGACATATTATTTATTCTTTTGTTTTTCTTTCCGACTTTTCTCTGACATGTGGGAGACGAGGTCCAGCTGACGGCTAAAACACTCCGACAGAGACGCACCCCGACAGACGCACGAGACGTAATATCGACTGTGGAGATCCCTCTCGACGACCACTAGCTCCAACATCGACAATAAGGACACGGGGGAGTGCCTAGGGCATTCGGCAGCGAGGGAAATCGGTGGTGGAAGAGATTCCCGCCACCAAGAAGAGCCTGCAACCCGTGGTCCTCCGATTCAACGAGCGAATAACGCTGTGGTGGACTTCGAATTACGCGCGTAGCGACAACAAGTCGCCATATTTAAGGGATTCTGCGCTCGATGCGAAAATCGATATTTGGCCGTAACACGAGGGCACTGATTACCGGCGCCATGCGGTCTACTCACTCTGCGTTAGACTAGCGTGCCGAACACTCGAGTGTTACAAAAAGAAATCTGTTCGTTGTGTTTTTCTTTTGCTTTGCTTCCGAACCCCGTGGGTTACTGTTTAAGCTTAATTGGTTCTTTCTTTTTCTTTGGTGTGCACTCGTGAGACTGAGAGCGAGTGAGAATGAATTACGGACGAGAGAAGGTGCTTTTTGTCCGGTGGCTGGAAGACGGTAAGCGTTAGCCATTCTTACCCATGCTAATTTGAATCCGGCAACGGCCGTCTGCCATATTGCCTAAGTGCAGCCACGAGGCTAATTAGTATTTTTGGGATCGAATTAAGCCGATCTCCGAGAGGTAGGCCGTCACCAGTGTCCCCATATATTAGAGTTCGAGTTCGAGTCGTGGTTGTATGTCAATTTATTACCTATTTTAGTAGTTTCGTTGAGTCAGTCCCTGTCGTACACGAGTGCGACAGAGATAGTGATAGTCGGTCACTGTCGCTCTCTCTTCCTCCTGCGGGGAGAGGCGAAGCTCGAGGCTTAGTCCAGAGCCTTTATTCATTTCGAGTTCGAGGTTTAGTTCGCGATTCGAATCGCCAAGATTATTGAAATTATCCATCGCGCAAGCCGCAGAGTTAGGTTAAGTTAGAATTAAGTAAATTTAGAAAATTGTACATAATTATATTTGTTATTCACCGTGAGGTTTCGCCTCACGGGGGCGTACCGATCGCCTATACACGTTCGGGAACGTCTTTTGTTCTTGTTAAATTATTGAGCCGCGAGGCATTTATTGTTGTTGATTTAATTGAGGTCGAGCCGTAGGCTCTAGCTTTGTTATTTATTAAGTTAATGTGATTTCCTCCTCGTGGAGAGTATTTAGTGTTTTAGCTAAGTTATTGTCTCCCGAGGACCCGATTTGTCGAGTTCTTTAGTTTTGTCATATTTTTCCTTGTTATTGCTATCCTACGTGGAAGCCAGTAGTTTGTTTGTTATTGTAAAGCTCGGCAAACGCGGCCAGGTCGCCTTTACACGGCCTGCAGCCGATCGGATTCATACCCGAGGGGAAGTACCCCCGGGTACACGATTTGTTAATTCTATTTTTTTTTTTATCATTCAATAAATTCTATTTTGTTATTAAATTCTAAATTTCGAGTCGTTTGTTAACGCCCCGCTAATCCTTCATTTGATCCCGACCCCTCTCCGCGGTACTGTAGCTAGCCGACGCTTCGAGTACCCGTAGGTAAAATTTTGGTAATATTTCGTTTAGATTTTTGTAAGCGGCGGTTATCCGCCTGGCGCCCAACTTTTCCGATTCTCAGTTTCGGCCAATTGTAGAGTGGAGGGACCTCGGAGCCTAGCTATCCGGTCTAGCTCCGAGGACCAATAAAAATCCACGTCGCAAAATTGGCGCCCAACGTGGGGCCCTGAGAAAATTAAATTTCAGTTTTGTTAAATAATTATTCGTGTACTTGGTAACGGCTTCACTGTTGCTAAGTGAGGAGAGGTCAGCGGTTTATTTTTCTCTACCAACCGGAGAAGGGTTAGCGGCGCGTACGCTCGAAGCAACTTTGTATCGTAGCCGCGCGGCGCAAAATCTTTGTTTATTTCGGCGTTCAAAATTTTTTTTTTGCTTGCCACGCAGTGCTGCGAGCGGTTTCTGTTGGTTTTCTTTGTTATCGGGCGAATACCGATTATTTTAATTCGGTGCATTTTGGTTTTAGTATTATTTTTTTTTTGCCGCGTCTTCCCCGCTAGAGTAGCAAACTCGGATTGGCTGTGCTGAAGCACGTCTTATGCACTGGGACACTGGACACGGACTCCCACTCTGAAAATCAAGAGCGGTTCGCTATATCATATTAATCTGCCTGCTATTGTTTTTTGTTTTTTTTTTGTTGGTGTAATATCTCCCTGTGCATGACTTGTGGTGGTGGATAAGTTGTACTATAGGTGATCACGTAGTGACGACCCGCGGTAAACAACCCTACTGAGTACCAGCGGAGTTCTACCACTACTATCGCCGGGGAACAACATTCAAGATTACAGATAAACAATTGCATATAGCTAGCTAGCGAGGTTATTGTCCAGAATTCGACGGCTAAATAATATCATAGTTCGGGTTTCGAGTAAATATCCTTTGGTCGGCGGGAGAACATAGTCCATTGTTCGACGGACTTTTAATACACCCCGCACCGAGGGGAATATTTACGTGTCGTCACCGAAAAGCGACTCGACGCTGGTAGATGTCGCGTATATTCGAGTTTTGAATTTTGTATTTGGCAGTGGTGCTCAGGCGTGGGTTCTGAGGACCATATGAGAACGACAGCGGTTCTCATTTCAAGGCGATCTCGACGAATAGACTCGTCAAGAAGATAGAGTACCGCTTCCTCAGCATGTTTTAAGCTTTTTTTTTTATCTTTCGGGTTCGGGTTCGGGTTCGGGTTCGAGTTCAATTTCGGGTTCGAGTTCAATTTCGGGTTCGAGTTTACGTTCGAGTTCGCGTTCGCATTCACGTTTCGTTACGTTGAGGCTGCACTCGCGTTGAGTAATCCCTGCCTGCACCTCTAAGTGCAGAATTCGGAACGAGTAGTGAAATTATTTCGCGGCTCTTGGTATTTCGCGATTATTAGATCGACAACTACCAGTGCGAGTCAAATTTTCGCGTTTATTTTTGTTGTTTTTTTTCGAGCGCGTGACTTTTACGCCCCTTAAGGGAGAAAGCGCGTCAAAAACGCGTTGTTTTCTCCGGAAATTTTATTCGCGCGTTCGTATTTCAGTCAAATTTTTGTGATGTCGACTGAGGCTTAGATTCCTCATAGAGTCATGGCGTCAATGGAGACCCCCTTCGGAGGCGCTTTGTGGGATTTAACTCACGAAGAGTTATCCCAATTATTGAGTTCGCTACACATTAGCCCAGAGGGTTCAGTAATTGAGTTGCGCGATCGGTATTTGCGTTATTGGCGGCGAAGACAGGGCGAACATACGATTCCGTGGTACCCCGAGGATGAAACGATTTTCATCGCCGGAGAAAGGGTCCAACCCGGTAGCAGCTGTGAACCGGTAACCCACCCCTCATCCCCGCGCGTGTCGTTCGCTACAAACTTCGAGTCACGCCCGGTGACAACCACGACGACGAGTATTACATACTCGGTAGCTCAGCCGGTCATGTCAACCATAGCCGAACCAAGGCCCACGGTTCGCGTACCGAGCTCCCCCGTGAGGTCAGCACCAGCTCGCGGCATCCCCGATGCAAACGAAACGTACCGGGATTTTCATAGAGACTATGCAGCGTTTCGAGAAATCCTAAGCGAGGATAACCCCGAAGTCATGCCTCGCCGATCGACTGCGCACCCTCAAGTATTAAGACAATACGGTCACGAGTATCAGCGAGTGTCCCAAAATGAGGCCCCGCGTATAACCGTGCCGGAGTCAGTGCGTGAGATAGAGGAACAGTACTTCAGACTAGGAGTATTAGCCTCCAGGCGGGCAATGTTAGCTCCGGAAATAATAGAAATTAGCGATAGTCCACGCCGCCTACCGCGAGATTATAGTCACAGAGAAACGTTCAGAGGTCGGGAAGAAGTCGAACGACAACCGCGCACAGAAACGTGGCCGGTGACAGGCCTTACGCGCCCGGAAGTCGACTTCCGAAGACACCGAAGTCTATCGCCGATTAATACCCACCCACCCACCCAACATAACGATGAGCTGCAGAACGACTGGAACGCGGTACCAGGGCCCGCGCATTCGAACTGCAGAGACCGAGCGAAAGAGGTCATAGAGGCCTTACGTAGGTGGAATGTAAAATTCGGCGGCGGAAACGAGCAGAGCGCGGAAGATTTTTTGAGTCGCCTAGATGATTGTAAAAGATTTACCCCGTTATCAGGTAGGGAAATAATACAATCACTCCCGATAATCTTCACGGGAATCGCGTCAGAGTGGCTGCGAATCGAGCGAGACAGCTGGTCCAGCTACGAGGACTTTCAACAGGCGTTTAGAGGCTGGTTCGGCGACGAAACAGTAAACAAACGATTTCGTCAACAAGCGGCGACGCGTACACAGGGAGAGAACGAGTCAGTAACTGACTATCTGACCTGTATTCGGGGATTATTACACCGCATGACGCGACCTTACGCCTTAGAAGATCAGCTGGACTTAGCGTTTGAGAATCTGCGTCCGAATATTCGCGAGACTTTAGACCGTACGTCAATTAAGAACTTTCAAGAGTTAGCCCGAGCTGCGACAGCGAGGGAAAGAAATATAGAGTTGTCGCGTACATATAGACCACCCCCACCACCCGAAGATTCGTTCATGGCGGAGCTAGCGTGCAAGGCTAAGGCCAAGCAGCAGCGAAGAGCTCCGGCGCTAGCAGCAGTGGAGGATCTAGCCGTGACGAAAAATGCACCGAAAGCTCCAGCTACCCCACGCTCGGGTAGGCAGGGTGCTAGAGGTCTAGGGGGGGGGGAGGATGGCCTTAGAAAAGGCCATAAAAGAACAGTTAGCGGCCATACAAAATTTAGAAAAGAAATTAGAGACCGTGGCCGAAGCTGCGCAGGCTAGGCAAAGCACTCCGGAGCGCCCAACGAACGCGAGGGTAGCCACAGCAGTAGCGCACCCACAGACGTCGAACACGAGGCTACCAATGAACGGTGGACCGACGGTCGTCTGTTTTAATTGCGATCGCAGGGGACACATTTGGAGGGAGTGCCCAGCGCCTAAGACTCGTTTTTGCTACCATTGTGGTAGAAAAGACGAAATAGCGACCACGTGTCCTAGATGTCATCCGGAAAACGAGACAGGGGACTCACGAGAAGGGCCAGCGAGTCACCCGAGATAAGAAATTCGCGCCCAAATAATTCAACCGAGCCAGATGCAGAATGCTTTCCGATGCAGACTCTCGAGCTGCAACCGCGCTGGTTTTTAAACGTAAAAATCGGAGAGTCAATAGTTCGCGCCTTAATAGACACCGGGTCCTCCAGAAGTTTTTTAGGAGCCTCCGGTAGGAAAATCGCCGAAGAAAATGGTCGTTCACTAGGTCAACCAGCCTTTGAACGAGTCATACTGGCAAACGGCGATACCGAGGCTGTAGTAGGAGAATTTATTGTGCCAATAGAATTACTAGGAAGAACCCATGAGCTCGCGATTCGAATTCTCCCGTCTTTAGCGTGGGAATGCATCCTCGGTATGGATTTTATTAGGTTATTCGGGTTAGAGATGTATGGCGGAAACGATACTTGGCGGTTAAAAGATGGACCGGACGTTTCGAGTTCTTTCTTCGAGTCGATACCAATGACCACCGGGTCAGCTGACGCGTGCTACGGAATAGCAGAGCTAACATCAGCGGAGAAAACGGTACTGGAGAAGTTTCTTGAGCGAGAGTTACCTGCGGTCACGGGCTCACTAGGATTAACGAACTTAGCCGAGCATACCTTAGATACGCAGGGAAATTCTCCGATTAAACAAAGATACTATTTAGTATCCCCAGTAGTACAAGCCGCGATCCATGCTGAAGTCGATCGTATGTTAGCCGAGGGCGTAATCGAGCCTTCACAAAGCGCGTGGTCTAGCCCAATTGTAATGGTCAAAAAGCCGAATGGAAGTTATCGTTTTTGTTTGGATTTTCGTAAAGTAAATAGCGTCACAAAGAAAGATGCCTATCCGATCCCTTATATTAACGGGATCTTAGATAAATTACGTGCCGCGAGGTATATTTCGACGATTGATCTGAGTCAAGCATATCATCAGATTCCCTTGCACCCAGACAGTCGTGAGGTCACTGCTTTTACTGCACCGGGCAGAGGCTTATTTCAGTTTACGAGAATGCCATACGGACTCACCGGAGCCCCCGCGACGTTTCAAAGATTAGTTGACAAATTAATTACACCGGATATGGAACCGCATGTTTTCGCGTATTTAGACGATATTATTGTAGTGACAGATAACTTTGTAAAACATATGGACTGGCTCAAACGCGTGTTTGATCAGATAGCGAGAGCGGGTCTAACATTGAATCCCGATAAATGTGAGTTTTGTAGGGAAGAAGTAAGATATCTGGGGTTTAGAGTTAATAGCGAGGGATTACAAATCGACCCCGACAAGATTGAACCAATTGTTAGTTATCCGGCACCCCGGAACTTGAAACAATTGCGACGGTTTTTAGGGATGGCCTCGTGGTACCGCCGATTTATTCCAGCGTTCGCGGGCTCCTCGGAGCCATTAACGCGGCTTTTACGCAAAGATAGACGGTGGGAATGGGGTGAAGCACAAGATCAAGCTTTTAATGAATTAAAATCCGCGTTAACAACCGCCCCAATATTATCATGTCCTGATTTTCGCGTACCTTTCGTAGTACAGACGGATGCAAGCGATTTTGGAATAGGCACCGTCTTGACTCAGACGATCGACGAGGTCGAACGAGTCATAGCTTATGCGAGTCGTACCCTTTCGGAAGCCGAGAGAAAATATTCGGTGACTGAAAAAGAATGTTTAGCGGTCATTTGGGCTATTAAGAAATTTCGCGCTTATCTCGAGGGGTACCATTTTACGGTGATCACGGATCACAGCAGCCTCCGATGGTTGCATAATTTGCATAATCCGACGGGTCGTTTAGCTAGGTGGGCGTTAGAGCTCCTGGAGTACGATTTCGAAGTCGTACACCGGAAAGGAGCTATGCACCATGTCCCCGATGCATTGTCGCGGATGTATGAAGATGAGATCGAAGATCTCGCCGCCGTGCATTTAGCTGCGATTAACGAGGCGCAAGACCCATGGTACACCCGGAGGGTACAAGAGGTGTTAGCGACACCGAAGAAATATAGAGGTTGGTCGGTATTTGAAGGCCGGCTATATTATTTTCGACCGAATCCGGTGACAGAGCCGATAATTGAGGAACTTAATCCGTGGAAGTTAGTCCTACCAGCGGAGCACCGAACTCGAGCGTTTACCGAGTCACACGAGGACCCGCAGGCTGGACATCTCGGCATAGAGAAAACCTATGCTAGAATCCGCGAGGATTATTATTGGCCTGGGATGTTTCGAGACGTGGTAGTAGCGGTACGTCGGTGTCAACAATGCCAACAGTGCAAAGTCGAACAGGCTCCGCCAGCCGGTTTGATGGGAGATCGCGTAGTGAATCAACCGTGGACAGTCGTCGCAGCTGACGTAATGGGTCCGTTTCCTCGTAGTCGTTCGGGATACGAATATTTATTGGTTTTCGAGGACTTATTTACCAAGTGGGTGGAGTGCACCCCGTTGCGCAAATCCAACGGGAAAAATATTATCGCGGCATTTGAGGATTTAATTCTGTCGAGGTGGGGTACTCCGGAAGTATTCCTCACCGACAACGGGACCGAATTCGCGAATAAAGCCGTCGACGACATGTGCGCCGAGTACAACATAGTACACGCTCACGTACCCCCGTATCATGCGCAGGCGAATCCTGTCGAGAGGGTAAACCGGGTCTTGAAAACGATGATCACGACCTATATAGAGAACGACCATCGTGATTGGGACGTACATCTGCACGAATTCCGTTTCGCGTACAATTCTGCAGTGCACAGTTCGCTGAAAGTCAGCCCCGCGTTTTTGAATTTAGGACGGGAGCCACGACCGCGAGTACAGTTCCGTCGCGCGGAAGAAGGTCCTGCGACTGTTCCCGAACCATGTCCAGAAAAATGGGCGGAGCGAATGACGCGTCTACAAGAGTTGAGGGATCTCGCGACTCACCATTTACAACATGCACGCACTAGGCAGGCACGATACTATAATCGACGTCACCGAGACGGTCATTATAAGGTAGGAGACCGAGTGTGGAAACGTAACCGTGTCTTATCTTCTGCAACAAATTTCGTCGCGGCAAAATTAGCTCCTAAGTTCGAAGGACCGTATGTCGTGAGACGGGTCGTCTCACCAGTTGTGTACGAACTAGAGGATGAGACCGGTAGGACCCTCGGTCGACACCACATTAAAGATTTTAAGCCATACGTCGCTCCAGAGGTAGACGTAAACCTTAGCGAATCCGAGGAGGAAGACCTATCTTCCGACGAGGTTTGAGAGAAAAATTCTTCGCGTGCGTATGTTTCGGGTTACCTGTCGAGCATTCGAATGTACAGTTCTTTTTTTTTTCTTTTCTTTTTTTGTTGTTGTTATTTTTTTTTGGGGGAACTAGGGATCCCCTCCTTTTCCCTTATGTTTAGTTTTTAGTTTGTTGCTAACGAGGTTCAAGTGGGCCGAGTTTTGGTGGTTTTGTGGGGACATTTGTGAGTACCAGCCAACGAGGCAGTCTAGATTAAGTCAGTTTTCTTTCGCTATTATCGCGGGAGGTCCGGATTGGACCCCCTCCCCGTTTAACCCCGAGGGGTGAGTTATATATATATTTTTTTTGTTGTTTGTTGGTTTATCCTCTTTCCTTCCTTTCTTTCTTTTTATTCTGATAGAGTCTCCGGACTCGGGCATTGGCGCCCTGTGTTTAGTTTCGTTTTGTTTGGTTGGTTCGTAGTCTCTTATTTTATTTGGTTTTTTTTTTGGTTTTGTGCAGTAATTAGTGGTAATGAAATTGAGATAGTCATTTTTCTTGTTGTTTTTGTTTTTTTTTGTTGTTCTTTCGGCTTTGGATTTATAACTGTAGTCTTTTATTTTAGTTTTGTTTTTTTTTATGGGAAGTCGAACCCTTCCCTAAGTTTTTGTCTTTCTGCCTTCTGCAGGAGGAGGGTAGCGGGTGACGACTTAAAAATGAAACCGGGGGTTCTACCAACAAATACCTTATTATTCCTTCCCCGGGGGAAAATTTAATTTGATAGAGAATTACGCTTAAAAGCCATCAGATCCAACAGGGTCTGTAGACGTAAGACGCGGTGTGCGGCCGTCACTCGGAGTTCGGTCCATGGGTCAGTTTTGCTGACGCTTCCGCCCCAGTGGTCCGTCTAAGGGGGGGGGGAGTTGTAACCTTGCATGTTACTAGGCGCTCCTTACCCCTTGGACGACCTTAGCGGAGTGTCCAAAAATGAATGCATGAATAGGGTGGCCCCGAGGCCGGACCATAATTCCGAGAGGCGACCGTGACCGACTTAGATCTATGTGACATATTATTTATTCTTTTGTTTTTCTTTCCGACTTTTCTCTGACATGTGGGAGACGAGGTCCAGCTGACGGCTAAAACACTCCGACAGAGACGCACCCCGACAGACGCACGAGACGTAATATCGACTGTGGAGATCCCTCTCGACGACCACTAGCTCCAACATCGACAATAAGGACACGGGGGAGTGCCTAGGGCATTCGGCAGCGAGGGAAATCGGTGGTGGAAGAGATTCCCGCCACCAAGAAGAGCCTGCAACCCGTGGTCCTCCGATTCAACGAGCGAATAACGCTGTGGTGGACTTCGAATTACGCGCGTAGCGACAACAAGTCGCCATATTTAAGGGATTCTGCGCTCGATGCGAAAATCGATATTTGGCCGTAACACGAGGGCACTGATTACCGGCGCCATGCGGTCTACTCACTCTGCGTTAGACTAGCGTGCCGAACACTCGAGTGTTACAAAAAGAAATCTGTTCGTTGTGTTTTTCTTTTGCTTTGCTTCCGAACCCCGTGGGTTACTGTTTAAGCTTAATTGGTTCTTTCTTTTTCTTTGGTGTGCACTCGTGAGACTGAGAGCGAGTGAGAATGAATTACGGACGAGAGAAGGTGCTTTTTGTCCGGTGGCTGGAAGACGGTAAGCGTTAGCCATTCTTACCCATGCTAATTTGAATCCGGCAACGGCCGTCTGCCATATTGCCTAAGTGCAGCCACGAGGCTAATTAGTATTTTTGGGATCGAATTAAGCCGATCTCCGAGAGGTAGGCCGTCACCAGTGTCCCCATATATTAGAGTTCGAGTTCGAGTCGTGGTTGTATGTCAATTTATTACCTATTTTAGTAGTTTCGTTGAGTCAGTCCCTGTCGTACACGAGTGCGACAGAGATAGTGATAGTCGGTCACTGTCGCTCTCTCTTCCTCCTGCGGGGAGAGGCGAAGCTCGAGGCTTAGTCCAGAGCCTTTATTCATTTCGAGTTCGAGGTTTAGTTCGCGATTCGAATCGCCAAGATTATTGAAATTATCCATCGCGCAAGCCGCAGAGTTAGGTTAAGTTAGAATTAAGTAAATTTAGAAAATTGTACATAATTATATTTGTTATTCACCGTGAGGTTTCGCCTCACGGGGGCGTACCGATCGCCTATACACGTTCGGGAACGTCTTTTGTTCTTGTTAAATTATTGAGCCGCGAGGCATTTATTGTTGTTGATTTAATTGAGGTCGAGCCGTAGGCTCTAGCTTTGTTATTTATTAAGTTAATGTGATTTCCTCCTCGTGGAGAGTATTTAGTGTTTTAGCTAAGTTATTGTCTCCCGAGGACCCGATTTGTCGAGTTCTTTAGTTTTGTCATATTTTTCCTTGTTATTGCTATCCTACGTGGAAGCCAGTAGTTTGTTTGTTATTGTAAAGCTCGGCAAACGCGGCCAGGTCGCCTTTACACGGCCTGCAGCCGATTCATACCCGAGGGGAAGTACCCCCGGGTACACGATTTGTTAATTCTATTTTTTTTTTTATCATTCAATAAATTCTATTTTGTTATTAAATTCTAAATTTCGAGTCGTTTGTTAACGCCCCGCTAATCCTTCATTTGATCCCGACCCCTCTCCGCGGTACTGTAGCTAGCCGACGCTTCGAGTACCCGTAGGTAAAATTTTGGTAATATTTCGTTTAGATTTTTGTAAGCGGCGGTTATCCGCCTGGCGCCCAACTTTTCCGATTCTCAGTTTCGGCCAATTGTAGAGTGGAGGGACCTCGGAGCCTAGCTATCCGGTCTAGCTCCGAGGACCAATAAAAATCCACGTCGCAATATATATATAGGGTGTTGCAAAATTCGCGCACCATCTGCATACCAGCGGATTCCTTGCGAAAAATTAAGACGAGTGGCCTTTGCAAAAATGTCCGCGAGAACTTAGTTTTCCCGTGAAAGCACTTAACAACGAACCAATCAGCGTTCGTCTTCAGAGAAGCCTGTCTCAAATCTGCATCGCCGTCTGCCCCACTACGGAAAAAAAGACAATAATGTGTGGTGTTCCCCGCTCCGCCTGTCTAATGTTAAGCGCTTACGGTGGCTGCGAGCGTGGCACGCCACATATGATTGTCTTTTTCTCCGTAGTGGGGCAGACGGCGATGCAGATTTTAGACAGGCTCTTCTAAAGACGAACGCTGATTGGTTCGTTGTTGAGTGCTTTTACGGAAAAAACTAAGTCCCCGCGGACATTTTTGCAAAGGCCACTCGTCTTAATTTTTCGCAAGGAATCCGCTGGTATGCAGATGGTGCGCGAATTTTGCAACACCCTGTATATCTAAAGAAATACGACAACGGGTATACCTGCCCCGTCGTATCTCTTTAAAAAAATTTGAATTTAACCGCCGAGAAAGGCGGATGCGCGACGCGAGTGCGCGCCGCTCAAATACGCAACCGAGCTGGACAGACACTCCAAAAGCATAAGAGAGAGAATAATAGCGGCTGTAAATGTCGTTTCCTGATTCTACAGGTAACGCCTTATAATGAAATATAACCATAATAGTAAGCTATAAGCGTAATAAGACAAGGATATGTAAAATGAAAGAAAAGGTAAAGATGTAAAATAAAATACCCTGATTTTACAGGCAACCACATGGCAGTCCATAACCTGAAAACAAAATCCTAGATCCTATGAAAGATCATTATAAAACGACATTTTCGCCGAATTACACAAAAAAAAAAAGAGAGAAATGAAAGAAGGAAATATGAAAAAGTTTAGATTTGACTTCGCTGTCAAGTCCTCAAGCGACGATGTAAAGACAAACGTGCTGGTCATAACCTCAATCACGACGATGGATAACCGCTGCTTTTGCATCGCGGAACAAATCCAATTGATGAAACACCATACCAAGCTCGCGACTACAGCAGGTTATCAGAAAGTAAAATCTACGTCACAAAGAAGAGGATAAACGAGAAAAGTATGGATTACGTTGACGGAGGATGTTGTACGGCAATATCAAGATGAAGACGGCAACATAATTTACGACGACTACTACTTGCTGAAAGAGGTGGAACACCAAGAACCACCGACACCGGGTACGAAAGCCGCCGCACCCGCAGCAGGCATCACAGAAGAGATGTTAACGAGGATCCTGGAAACATTCACGGAAAGGAGGCCAGAAACAGGACCCCAAGACGGAGGAAACCGTAACTTACGAAAGGTATCGGAAAAATTTGCTATCGAGAAATTGACAGGGAAGAACCCCAATGTATCTCAATGGATGGACACTTTCGAAAAGGAATGCGAGCGCTTAGGTGTAGAGAAAGATATAGAAAAAATTGAAATCTTTAGATTGTTTCTCGAAAATTCGTGTGTCGATTGGTACGGATCAATGCTCATAAAACTTTCATTAGACTCGGAATGGAAAACGTGGAAAGAAAATTCCTGTGAAACCTACGCGGATAAAGGGTGGACCCCAATTAGATACGCAATAGCCTATAAATACGTAAAAGGCTCACTGTTGGAATATGCCGTAGAAAAAGGAAGACTCCTACTAGAGACAAATAAGTCAATAGATACGGTGACACTGATCGATCTTATTGCAGTAGGGTTACCAAACTTCGTTTCCGACAGAATAGATAGAGAAAAGGTAAAAAAATCCGAAGATTTGTTCAATGAAATTAGAGGGTTGGAACACTTAGTGAATAACAAGAATTTATAAAAGAAAAACAGTACCGACGTTGAAAATAAAAATAAAGGAAAAAACGATAATAACCATAAACCATGCACGATCTGCGAGAAGAAAAATAAAGGTAACTGGTATCACTCGGAAACTCAATGCTGGTTCAGGACCAAAGACGAGGAACAACGGAAGAAATAACAGATAAGACATGTAAACAATTCGGAATTAGAAGTAGAACTAAACACGAACGATCCAAAAAAACTGGTAGTGTTACCATTAATCAAAATAAAAATGCTATTGAATGATGCGCTACAAGTCATGTTTTTGCAATAGATAACGAGAATTTTGAGCATGATTTCCTAATAGAATTAGATTATATAAAAGCTTTCCAACTGAGACAAAATGAGAAGTTGGAAATGACACAAAAAAATCAGGAAATTTCTGGCAATACAATTGAAAGTAAAGATAACGTACAAGTTATAAATGAAGAAAAGATAGAAGATACCAAAAACAAAAGACTGGAATACGGAATGAACTTTAATGAACATATAGACACGACAAAATTCGAAATATCAATAAACCACCTCGAAATGCACGAACAAGCCATTATCGAGGAACTAACAAATAAATATAAATCGATTTTCGCTAAAGATAAATACGACATAGGTACATTGAAGGATTACGAGGCGCGTATCGAACTAAAAATCGACGAATACTAGTGCAAAAGACCATATAGGTGTAGTATAGAAGACAAGAAAGAGATAGAGCAGCAAATAATAAAACTACTAGACAAAAATTGAATTGAAGAATCGTACAGCCCATTTGCCGCGCCGGTGACATCAGCCTACAAAAAAGAGGAAAGAAAGAAATCGAGATTGTGCATAGATTTCCGAGACCTGAACGGAATCGTGATCCCACAATTGCAACCATTCCCGCTTATAGAAGACTCAATTGTCAAAACAAGGGACTGCAAATTCTTTTCGACCTTAGATATAAATTCAGCCTTTTGGTCAATTCCGTTAAGA
This sequence comes from Tenthredo scrophulariae, assembly GCA_963978835.1. NCBI lineage: Eukaryota > Metazoa > Arthropoda > Insecta > Hymenoptera > Tenthredinidae > Tenthredo > Tenthredo scrophulariae. The sequence continues at coordinate 18,021,511 of OZ022231.1, read as the reverse complement.
ATTGAGGATAGACACAAAACCGCATTTGTAACCCAAGAAGGACATTTTCAATGGACCTGCCTACCCTTTGGCTTAAAAACTGCACCAGCGATCTTTCAGAGAATACTAAGTAGTATAATAAGAGAACACAAGCTCTCAGACTTTTGCGTAAACTACATAGATGACATCCCAGTCTTCTCGAGAACTTTTCAAGAACATATAGATCATCTATCTCAATTACTAGAATCAATCATGAAAGAAAGATTTAGACTAAAACTGTCGAAATGCACTTTCGCATCAGACTCAGTCAAGTACTTGGGACACGGGATAAAGAACAATTCAATTAGTCCAATTAATGATAACTTGATTTCCATAAAAAAACTTTCCGACTCCGAAAACAAGGAAAAATATCCGACAATTTTTGGGAAAATTAAATTTCTATGGTGGATACATACCAAACGCCGCGATTACCCTAGACCCGCTGCATAACTTACTGCGAAAAGGGCAGAAATTCGTCTGGTCGGAAAAATGTCAAAATGCATTCGAAAAAATGAAATCGCTACTTTGCTCTCACCCGATTCTAACAATTTTTGACCCACGGCTGCCAATACACATCCACACAGACGCAAGCTTGCAAGGCGTCGGGGCTGTGCTAGAACAAACGCAACCAAATCAAGAAGATAAACCAGTTGCATTCTTTAAAAAAAAAAAACTAAACGAACACCAAAAGAAAAAGAAAGCGTTCTATATAGAATGCCTAGCAATAAAAGAAACCATAAAGTACTGGCAACACTGGTTAATAGTTGGTAAATCTACGGTTTTCTCAGATCACAAACCACTAGAAAGTATGAATATTAAGGCTAGGACGGATGAAGAATTGGGGGACCTAATGTACTACCTATCACAATACAATTTCGAAATAAAATACACTCCGGGAAAAGACAACGTAGAAGCGGACTGCTTAAGCAGAAACCTCGTACTTGAACCAGACTCAAACGAAAATGATATCTTAAAAACAGTTGATTTCATAAAACTAGGAGAGATTCGAAATGACCAGGATAGGAATGAAGACATTCAAAATAAAAAAGACAAGTTAATATACAAGAACAATACGTACTACAAAAAAATAGGAAGAAGAGAGAAAATTTTACTCTCGGAAGAGGTAAGTTTGAAAATAATAAAGAAAGTACACGTCTTCTACTGCCACTTAGGAATGAGACAGATGCAAAATAAAATGAAACCAGTCTATGCAACAAAAAACTTAGATGAAAAAATGAAAAAAATCTGCGAAAACTGTGAAATCCGCACAAAAAATAAATCAAGGGGAAGGCGTGAGATCGGCCTAATGTCGCAATTAGGTCCCGTGACTTACCCCTACGAGATAGTATCCATAGACACGATTGCGGCATTTAGAGGTTCACGAACAACAAAGAAATACCTACACTTGCTTGTCGATCATTTATCGAGATACGCAACCATCGTAACATCAAAACCTCGGAGCGCAAACGATTTCATAAAATTGATACAAAGAGTAACAACAGATAATAAACCAAACTCGATTTTATCGGATCAATACCCAGGGATAAACTCGAAGGAATTTAAAGAATTCTTAAAAGAAAAAAATATAATCTTGGCTTTCACCGCTGTAAACGCACCATTTTCAAATGGTCTCAACGAAAGACTGAACCAGACAATAATGGATAAGATAAGATGCAAAATTAACGACGAAGAAAAGAAAGCTGCATGGACAACCATAGCACATGAGTGTATAGAAAGATACAACGAGACTGAACACACAGTAACCGTGTTCTCCCCTAAATATTTGTTGGAAGGGAAAAACAATACAATCCTAACAGATGAATTACAATAAGTAAAAATACAAAATGATTTACACGAAGATGGAAAACTTGCCCTAGAAAATACAAGAAAATCACACGAATATAACGAAAAACAATTCGATAGAAATAGAAAATACCATGAATTTAATGTGGGAGATTTAGTTTATGTAGAAAATGGCCATCGACTAAATTGGAAAAAACTAGACGAGCTAAGAATCGGACCATATGAACTCATTGAAAAAATTTCAAACTCGATCTATAAAGTACAAACGGATCAGAGAAAATCGGAGGCACTTTTCCACATTACAAAGCTGGTACAGATCCCAGATACGACCCAGGAAAACGTGTCTACCTGACCGTTTTCTTTCGGTAAGGGGGGAAGATGTAAAGAAATACGACGACGGGTATACCTGCCCCGTCTTATCTCTTTAAAAAAGTTTGAATTCAACCGCCGAGAGAGGCGGATGCGCGACGCAAGTGTGCGCCGCTCAAATACGCAACCGAGCTGGGTAGACACTCCAAGACCATGAGAGAGAGGATAATACCGGCTGTAAATGTCGTTTCCTGATTTCGCAGGTAACGCCTTATAATGTAATATAACCTTTGTAGTAAACTATAAGAGTAATGAGATAAGGATATGTAGAATGAAAGAAAAGGTAAAGATGTGAAATTAAATACCCTGATTTTACAGGCAACCACATGGCAGTCCATAACCTCAAAAGAAAATCCTAGATCCTATGAAAGATCATTATATATCTCTCTATATTGTGAAGATATCTCACCGCCGTGTCAGGAAATGGCTACCATGGCAACCATGGTCGGGTGGGGTCGGGTCGGGTTAGGTTAGGTTAGGTTAGGTTAGGTTAGAGGGGGTGGCCGAGGCTTGAATTCTGAAACGGCCCGTCGCTGTCGCCGTGTTAGTATCGCACGGAATTATGGGTATTCGGGAGCCGGGGATTCCCGAGAATTCCCCACGGATTTCCGAGACTTCTCCATAGATTTTCTCTTTTTTCCCCCCCGAATCCCCCCGAATCCCGATGGATTTCCAAGAATTCCTGGGAATTTGCAGGAATTATTGGGGATTTCCCTTTATTTCCATAGTGTCTCCATAGATTCCCGGGGAATTCCCGACTATTCCCACGGATTCCCGATAGATTTTTCGGGGATTCCCCAGAATTACCCTACGAATTTTCAATAATTTCCCAGAATTCCCAGGGATTTTCAAAAGAAGCATCATGAATATACATTCATAAATTTGCAATTTAATAAAATCATAAATTATGACCAAAAAAATACATACACGGTGAATTCCTATCGTCCGCACACTTACAATTGTACACTCCGATAGGAATTCACCCCGTACAAAAATACCCACAGACGTCATCAAAATAATTGATAATAAATATTTGAATGCTTTTACTCATTCGTCGTATATTAAAACCAGTTGTTTTCATTTAGATTCTGACAGCTTACAGCTATTGATCTGACAGCTATCATCTTCAATCTTTTTGAAATTTGTGACCTACAGAATATCGGAGACGTAGAGATATTTGCTGAAACTTTACCGGAATCGTGAAGGGATATACTTGCTGAATAACCTAACTTGAGTATATAAGAGATAATTTGGTTGAAAATAGTTTTTCGAAATTTGAGATTCGATAAACCGATTTCGATACAAGTTTTTCTTCCGAAATTATAATGGATAATTTTGAATGAAATCACATCATTGAGAAATTCATTTTAGGGGACGGTTATTGTTTGTTTAGGTCATTTTCTTATTTTTTATGTAATGACCAGGAGAAGCATAGGCAAGTTAGACTAAGGATTGTTTCTGATGTTTATAAAAATTGGCAAGTCTATGAACTATTCATAATAGGGGATGAATCTTATGGTACTCAAATTTTGGATAGAAATTCTTATAAGATATATATGTCAAAAGACGGTGTTTTCGTGGGGGAGGTTGAGTTACAATCTTTTGTAGATATTTATAACGTTTACATATTGGTTTATGTTAATAATTCTGACGTACCAATGGAATTTGGGCGAAATTGTAGCAACAGTAAATTAATACTCGTCTTGAGTGGTATGATCGACAAAGGTCATTATGATGTGATAGAATATTTGAACTCTACTTTCTGGAACGATTATAAGAGCTATTGCAATCGTAGGTACCATAACGATAATAAAAATGTAATTAATGAAAGACGACGAGTTCAAAATCTGACGAGGTTAGAAGTAATAAATAAACGGTATAATAACAAAGTCGACAATATGACCATCGAACGTTTGGAAAAAAAAAAGGAAGAAGGATATGGTGGAAAATATGACTGAAGAACGCTTAGAAAAAAAGCGGACAAATGATATGGTGCACAATATGAAACAAGATCGGCTAGATAAGAAGCGGGAAAAAGACATGGCACAAAATATGGAGGAAAGACGTCAGAACAAAAGAAGGGAAAAACAAGTGGTACAGAATATGTAAGAAGAACGTTTGAAGAAGAAAAGGGTAAAGGATACGGTACGGAATATGGAAGAAGAACGCGTGAACAAGAAAAGGAAAAAAGATGTGGTACGGAATATGGAAGAAGAACGTTTGAATAAAAAAAGAGAAAGAGACGTGGTACAAAATATGGAAGGAGAGCGTCTGAACAAAAAAAGGCAAAAAGATGTGGTGCAGAATATGCATGAAGTACGTCTGATGAAAAAAAGGGAAAAGAATATCGTTCAAAATATGAACAATGACCGGTTGAGCAAGAAAAGGGATGGCAATATGGTAAAAAACATGACATGTGAACGTATTAATAAGAGAAGAAGAATTCAACAAGTTATTAAATTATGTCCAAATAAGGTGTCTTACTTGGATCTCGGAGAAATGGATGATATTTGTCTATATTGTTCGGCATTATTTTGGTCAGCGGAATTTTCAGAAAAAAGTTGTTGTCACAATGGAAAAGTGCAGGTACCACCGCTGAGTGATTATGATGAAAATTTAAAAGATCTATTGTTAAATGACAAAAAATTCAGGGAATTAATTCGTTATTATAATAGTCTGCTTTCGTTTGTAACGTTTAATACTAATCTTATCAATGAATCTAGAAGAGGAGTATACAATTTGAAAATTCAGGGACAAGTTTGTCATATAACTCCAAGCAGCATTCATACGAAAAAAGGAAATATTCAATATTGCGGCCAAATTTATATCTATGATGATTATAAAGCAACGGAAAAAAGGTTGAAAGAAGATAAAAATTTTGTTGAGGAACATATACAAATAATATCAAAAATTTTAAACAATAACAATCCATACGCTAAAAAATACAAAAATCTCTTCGAATCAACCAAGGATAAATCATTACCAGAGTATTATCTGTATTTCGTCCGTAACATAAATTCTAATCAACATCGTTATAATGCACCTACGACTGCAGAATGTGCAGCTATAATAGCTTCTAAGGATAGTGAAATTCCATGTTTCGATTTGTGTGTTTATTCCAGTGTCCGAATATTCCAGTGCGATTATTTCATACTAAATTACGAGCTCTTTTGTCTGATATCATAAGTGGAAAGATTTTTGGAAATATTTTGGCATATGTTTATACAATAGAATTTCAGAAACGTGGATTACCACATGCACTGTAACGCAGTTTTTTATTCAGGAGAGGAAAACCTTTTGCTCCGTCACAATTCGGCGCTTTCCCGTGATAATTGCGATATTAACTTACTGAATGTTGGGCGCCAGACGCTGATGCGTCGTTTCCATACCAAATTACGATACCATACGATAAATTACGATAACCAAAAACTTACGGAAATGCGACGAGCGACAACTCGACTTGCTCAGATACAAAAGAGATAGAGGGGCAGGGTACACCAGATAAAACGATATTAGTTCTTTGAAAATAATGAGGTCACATCAATCAATGACTTATTACGAAATCGAATAATTCAGACAGAATCGATACAGAATTGGCGATATTTTACTTAGTTCGTTACTAGCTATTACCTAACTGTTCAGGACAGAATTTACTTTTTGCGATACGATTTAATCAAAGGCGTGTGTCAGAGTTGACTCGACATAAAACGATTTATTTAGACTCCGGACTTGGTATCACGGAACGATACTTCGTACCCAAATGCAAAGTTATTTCATAACACAGCCTAAGATCAATGCATTACTCCAAGATATTAAACAATGAAATCGGTAACAAACGATACAGGTTCCCTACTAGTTAATTAGCCACGTTGGCCATACGATTAACGATATTTCGAGATCTACTGTCGAATAGGGACCACACGGTCATTCGAAAAACGCGGATCACAGGTTCGACGATACCAAATCAATTTAGATTGATATTTGACCAAATTCTGAACGATACGATATCGGTAGTTACGATACTAAATTATCCAAAAGCGGTACTAGATTTTACAGAACCTTACTGAATTTTACAAACGGAAATAAATTATACCGAATGGACCATACTTTACTAAATTATAACAAAATTATCTGTAACGCGAGGCCTAAGCCTTCGCGGCTATCTTCGCTCAGGGTACTCCAGGAAAAGGATTTTCTACAGTATTTCATGCATAAGATAACTTTACCATACTAAATAAGAAATAGAAGCCATACGAGAAGCGATAAGCGATAGATTATAGCCAAAAACAATAAAAGGTCTACGTAACTCAGCCAGACTCGAGGTTGTTCGATAAATTATCCATAGACCAAAGACCAAAGACGAGCTTCTTAGCTCAAAAACCAAATTAACAAACCAGACTTTTATCAGAACTACCTCGTGTCTGTACAGAAAGGATCAAAACCTTACCTTAAATTGCTTCAGAAGAACACACACTATTTTAAATATACTCGATACGATAGCGATATGTGATAGACGATACTCGATGAAATGCGATACGATACTTGATGAAAATGCGATACGATACACGTTGTCTTGAAGATGCGTAGCGTAGACTGGAGCGAAGAATAGGCCGAACAGCGAGTGTGTCCTGCTTATATAGTGTTTGTTTCCTTCCAACAGCTCATCCTTCAGATTAGCGTAGATCATGTGACATATCGGTACTCTAATTGGTCGCTAAACGACAAGTTTTTGACGAACGTATGATAGGAGAGATCTATCCTACCCCTGCCGCTGCTAATACCTCTCCTATTACCGCCTTCCTTTAGAACCCCCTGACGCTGGACTCACGTTGAAGTCTCGCTCGCCAGAACTATGCGATATTTCTCCTGGGGCCTTACATGATTCGTCGATCCACCAGAAGCGTAGGTCATAGTCTCGTGCTGAGCATACTAGGGCTTCGCTCACGACAAGATTCCGCAGGTTGGAACGCTGATCCGGGGGTTTTCTTGACCAACCACGGCCGCGATAACAGATTCAGAGAAAGTAGTTCGATAGATACCCTGACTGATGACTCATTGGGTGGGAGGCTGTGAGGATGCACCTGCACATCACCCTGTACGCCACCCTCACATCGGCACAGTGTAGTTTCTTGTAGGCGGTAGCTTTTTCGGATGACGGGAGGATTGCTTGTGCTTCTCGCACATCCCTGTACGCCGCCAGTCCGAAAGTTGGAGGTGGTAGATCTTCCACTTGAGAGGAGGCGCTGACCCTGGGGTTTTCTGGACCAACCATGATTTGCGCGCCGACAGTGTCGTCCTTGACGATATTGGAAGTTCTTTACGTTCGGTAGAGCCATATTTTGCATCGGTAGTTCCCACGACGGTAGACATCTCGTGGTTTCCATACTCGAGATTACATAATTACAAAAATAAAATAGCGTTAGTTAATCCTAATTATTTTCCCTAAATTTTCCTTTTTCCTGGAGACCCTGTCTACGCCACGCATCGTCGCATTTTCGATAGAATCGCCTTGTGGCGGGGAATTTCAAAATACCACGTCACAACTCTTCCCTCCCAGGAGAAGGCTGACAAAGCCGTGATGCTTTAAGTAAGACACGAGTTTTTATATCAACTACTAGAGACGATAGTTTAACTCGTAACTGGCGAGTACGTATAGCGATAGATTTACTGGACTTCAACACGAAAGTTTCTCTGGAGATATCCTAAGCGATAGCCTGACCATGTTTTCCAAAGCTTTTACCTAAATTTCCTAACTTAAACTAAACTAACAAAAGATTGTGCTGCGCACGCTAAACAAGAGAGAAGGATTTTTTTTTTCGATAGGGCACGTGAATTTTTCCGCGAACGGACGATAGGGCGCGCGAAAATCCTGGATAGAACGAAGGTTAAAGGATTGTGGTACTTTTGGTTGTTTCATAGTTTGCTGTGAGGCGAGAGAGCGCGCTTACGCAACGATACATCAGGGATTAGTTCTCATTAAAATATTTTTATCATACTTCATAATTCTGAGAGGTGGAATGGTTAAAATATGAGAGACACAAATATAAATCATAATAGTTTTGGATTTATTCAACCATTTGTTGACATAACAGAGTGGTACATCGCACTTCAAAAAAAATTAAAAGTTGGTCGTTTATGGTAGATAACTTTTGTCTGGTGAAGTTACTTAATGGAAAAAAAAGGAAATACGGAGGATATATAATGTTTAGTCACTCACTGGGCTTTTGACGAAAATAATAGAGTAGATGAGTAGGTAGGTATTTTACGATAGGGTGTACGAATTTTATACTTTTTTAAAAAGCGCGGGGCTTCTTTGGACCTGGGTCTCGGGAGGACGGAGGTGCGGAACGCCAAGGTTTAGTCGGGAGGCCCTTGGCCAAGCGGGTGTTCACATTACTGGCCCAGCTACGACAGCACGTGGGGCAACCGGCTTTCGTGACCCCGGGTTTGCCGCATTGAAAGCAATGCTTCTCTATTGGGTGAGGACAGGTGGCCGATTGATGTCCGATTGTGCCGCAGTTCCAACACGCAGGTGGACCTTGTGGGGTGTACGTCCGAGTACGGACCTCAGGTTGATGGGGTGACCTCAGCCGAGGCACTGCGGTGGTTCTGGAGGTGGTCGGATAAGCTGTAATCGGGACAGCGGTGCACCGGCGAAAAGGCCCTGATTTTGTTTTAGTCGACGATATTGGAGACAGGCGGGAAGGTCCCGGTTGTGGAGAAATTGGGGGCGTAACTTTGACGACTGGAGTGTCAGGAAATCGCGGTAATCTAGGCTGGAACGGCATAAGTTCTGTTTGTGTCGACTTGTCACAGACAGTCGGAGGCGGTTCTGTTTGTGTAGTGGTGGAGAACCCAGGTGATGGAAGATCACATTGAGTTTCCATATCGATGGTGTCCGGGGGGTCACGGACACATGCGGGACTGGCGAAGTGGCCTTGAACGTTAGCGCGGTCTTCGGCGACCTCGGCACAGGCGGCTCTGATATCCAACCTGAGTTGTGGGTGTGCAGCGCACATCAGATCGAGCAAAGAGGAGTAACGCTGAAGGCGATCCCATCCTCGTAGGATTGTAGGCTCCTCGCTTGATGAGGACAAGTCCACTGTCTCTTCGTCTGACGAATTCATTGCCCGGTAGTTATTGATGTCGATGTGGGCGTCAATCGATACAGTTTTACCCAAAGGTCGATACAGCGATAGGTGACTTGTGAGCGATACAGCGATACAGATCTCTGGGGGTCAAGGTACAGAGTTACGATACAGTTTTAAATCTTTGATGTGCATTTTGCCTATTGTTCGGGTGCCTTCTAGTTCTGATAATTCATAGACGACAGGAGAAACGATTCGGGAGATACGATAGGGACCAGCGAATTTCGGTGCGAGTTTCGCGGCGATATGTTGAGCGGCCGATGATAAAACGTGGTGACGTTTGAATACGAGATCACCTACTACAAATCGTTGTTCGCGTCGTCGTAAATTATAGTGATGGGATTGCTTAACGAAAGCTTCCTCGAGACTTTTGGTTACCCACTCGCGTAGGTGATGCAACTGTTGCATGCGCTTCGACCACGGTTCGGTAGATTGAACATTTAAATCGGGCGGAACAGCTGTTCGATCACGTAAAAAATTGGTAGGTTTTGGTATACGGCCGAAATTCAAGAAGGCGGGACTCGTTTCTACGGAAGTGTGGTACGCAGTGTTATAGGCGAATCTAAACTCTGAGAGGTGTAAATCCCATTCTCTGTGGTCCTTTTCGAGAAACGATACAATCATGGTTTTTAAAACTCTATTAACCCGTTCTACTGGATTAGCTTGAGGGTGGTATGGGGGTGTAGTAGTGTGAACGATACCGTATTTGTCTGCAAGTTCTTTTATGGCGCGGTTATTAAATTCAGTACCGTTGTCGGTAAGTAAGACTTGGGGTGCTCCCCATCGCGAAAGAACAAGCTCTTCGAAAGCTTCACAAATTTTTGATCCGGTAGCTTTTTTAAGTGCGCAACACTCTACCCATTTGGTAAAAAGATCCTGCATCACCAGGATATATGCGAATCCAGATTTGCTAGGGGGAAACGGGCCCATTATATCGGCAGCTACGACGCTCCAGGGTTGTTCAATTACCCTGTGTCCCATTAAACCGGCGGGCGCATACCAAGAATCGGGAACAGGAACGGGAGCGATAGCAGCAACTATTTCTATTTTCGAATCGGTAATTGTTTCGGGAATTCGAGAGAGTGCATCAGGAACGTAGTTTAATGCGCCTTTACGATATACGATAGTGTAATCGTAACCTAACAATTCGAGAACCCATCGAGCTAACCTTCCGGTAGGATTTTTACGTTTATGAAGCCATTGTAAACTACTATGATCGGTAACGACAGTAAAGTGGTATCCCTCGATATATGCGCGAAATTTTGCGATAGCCCAAACTACAGCAAGGCATTCTTGTTCAGTTACAGAATAACGGCGTTCGGTCTCCGATAGTGTTCTGCTTGCATACGCGACTACGCTTTCTACCTCATCTTTTGCCTGTGTGAGAACAGCGCCGATGCCTACGGCACTCGCATCTGTCTGAAGGACAAATGGAAGGTTAAAATCGGGACAAGTTAAAGTCGGTGCCGTGGTTAAATAATGTTTTACTTGTTCGAACGCGAGAGTTTGTTCTTCGTCCCATATCCGAGATTGAGTTTTCTTTAATAGTCGAGTTAAAGGTTCGGTGATACTGGCGAAATTCGGGAGGAACCGACGATACCAAGAGGCCATTCCTAAAAAACGGCGTAACTGTTTGATTGTTCGCGGTGCAGGATATTCGATAACGGGTGTGATTTTATCGGGATCTACCTGCAGACCATTTTCATTTACGATAAAACCGAGATATTTAACTTGAGAACAGCAAAACTCACTTTTCTCGCGATTGATAGTTGAACCGGCATTATGAATAGTTTTTAAAACACGTTTTAGCCATTAAAGATGACCGTCAAAAGTTTTCGTTGCGATAATAATATCATCAAGATAAGCAAAGGCGTAGGGGTCCATTTCTGGTCCGATCAGCTGATCTAATAATCGCTGGAAGGTCGCGGGAGCGCCTGTTAATCCGAAAGGCATCCGAGTAAAATGGAAAAGTCCTTTTCCAGGTACGATAAAAGCTGTAATTTCGCGGCTTTCGGGAGTCAGCGGAATTTGAAAATATGCTTGACTTAAATCGATAGTTGAAATGTAACGTGCTGATCGAAGTTTATCTAAAATACTATCCATACGCGGTAGGGGATAAGCATCTTTTTTCGAAATACTATTAACTTGTCTAGAGTCGATACACAGTCGATAGGATCCGTTAGGCTTTTTAACCATGACGATAGGGCTTGCCCATTCACTATGAGATGGTTCAATTACTCCGGATGATAATAATTTATCAACTTCAGCATCGATAGCTTCCTGTATCTTGGGAGATACGCGATAGGATCGTTGTCCAATCGCGGGGTGATCTCCTACGTCGATACGATGGGATGTTAAATTAGTAATCCCGATCTGATCGGAAGCTGGTGGGATTTCGATATCTAACAGAGTTTTTAACTGAATAGATTGTCCTTCCGAAAGTAATAAAAGACCATTGCACATAGTTAAACTGGCCCGAGTGTCACCGACAAAGTTAAATACTTCGCTAGGATTATCTTTAAAACACCACGTTAGTTCGTCAAAGTCAGCTACTATCTTACAGGTACGGATGAAATCTAAACCGAGGATGCATGCAAAATGCAGTCCAGGTATGAAATGTGCGTGAATTTCAAAATTTCGATCGTATAATTCGATAGGTAACGCGACTTTGTGTGCTACGCTAGCTGTTTTACCGGCTGCAGTAATAACGTAGCCAGCTTGTGCTTCCGAAAGCGGTAAGTTTAAAGATTCGATTAAAGGGCTTAATTTTGGACCGATAAAAGTGCGAGAGGATCCGCTGTCGAATAGAGCTTTTGTATGGTGACCGAGGATTTTAAATTCGATAAATAATAGCGGTAGATTCTCTGAGTCTTGTGTTAGATTAGCAAATGATATTTCCGGGGGTTGATTCGCGGGCTGAGTGTGGGGTTCCGCGTGTGCCCTTACTGACGGTTCCCTGGCTGGTTTCCCGAGCATCGGGGGCACGTTAATTTAGTTACATCCGGTTTACCGCATTTAAAGCAAAATTTCTTTTTATTTTCGGTACATTGGGGAAATCTGTGTCCTATTTTTCCACAATTCCAACATTTCCCTAGCCAAGGGGTGGATTCTGAATTTTCTCTATTGGGAGCGATAATGTTAGTTAAGTTCAAGGGGTCGATAGATGACGTTGACGCAACTGGTTCATTTCTAGGAGCATTTGTTTTTCCATTACCGATACTCCTCGCGTTCTGCGGTTTTCTATTTACGTTGTTATTCGATACGATAGCAGCGTTCACGAGATCGGGACTTTCGACATCTAAGCTACACGCGGTAAGAACGTTTCGACCTTGTCTAGGTGTTGATCGCGTTCCACGGTATGCTAACTCTGGTAGTAAAGAATTTTCGGGAGTTGGAGGCGCATGATAACGGCCTGCCGTGCCATAGGTGAGTTCAAGTCTTCGAGCGACTTCCTCTAGTCCATCGAGATCACATATTTCGTCGCGGCGAATTAGGATTTGATAGCGCGGTAGTAAGTTACGGTGAGAGTACTCGATTTGTTCTTCATCACTCCAGGGTGGATATATTCTATCAAAGTATGATCGCATATAAGTTATGTAATCTGCGATAGATTCCTGTTCACCCTGAGTTCGTCGCCGAATTTCTTCTCTAAGAGCGTGTTGAAGGTCGGGATTACCAAAGCGGACGCGCCAGGCGTATTCGAATTGTTGCCAATTCCGCCAACTATTACGTTTCGATCTAAACCAATACATAGCTACACCGGATAGAAAAAATGGTATACTATTTAGAATATCTTCGTCGCGAAGATTAACCAAAACTCGTCCTTCCTGAATTCTCGATAAAAATGCTTCCGCATCTTCGTTACGTGCGCCTGAGAATCGGAGGTTCCATTTACGCATAATATCGTAAGCAGCTGCGGGTGTCGGTACATGATTATTAGGTGACCTTGTATTAAAATTCTGGCGCGTGGCGTTAGTCTGCGGACGGAAATTTGTTTGTTCGATTCTAGGCGTGAGTTGACGATTTACAGGCGATAGATTTATAAGTGGAAGTTGACCTGAAACGATAGGTCGGTCATTCGATATTTGATGTGATGGTAGCGGTAATTGCTCGTTATTTGTAGGTTGATTATTCTCGTGAACATTATTAATTTCGGGAGCGTTATTTCCGGGATTTGCGTCAGTTTCGTTAGGTCCGGCATCGTGAGCTGTATCTGACCTATTGTCTAGCATTTGTCCGTGTGAATGCGGGGATTGAGGGCTATCTATGGCTGCATCTGGGTGCAACAGCTGATCGGTAGGAGTTAAAGGGTTCGATATATCTCCGCGTTTATTCCGATAGGCACGGAGTAACCAATCACGTAAGGTGGGAAGGGTTCCAACAGTCGATGAAGATAAACGATATAATCCGAACCTTAATTCGTCAGCTGATAGCAAATAAATCCACGCGTCAATAGACGACGGTTGTGACATAGGAAGTTTGTAAATAGGCGAGCGCTGGGGATTAACGCAGCGGTCGTTGGTCGATATTGGCTGATTTGAACAATATACAAAAAATGTAAATACGATACAGGTCTTAAGGGTACTACGCAGTCAACAGCTTTCGTTCAGCGGATTAATTTAATCCTGCCGCGATAGTTAACAATAACGATGTACACGGTTAATCCTTTAACGTTCGTTTTTCTCCTCTCTTTTGTTCGTGCGGATTATTAACGGTTTATTAACGGTTCGATATTTGAAAATTTTGAATTTTTCCTGAATTTTACGCGAAATTTGATTGATGTACCTCAAAAATTTATTTCCTCTTTGGCGTGGCCCCACGTTGGGCGCCAATTTGTAACGCAGTTTTTTTATTCAGGAGAGGAAAACCTTTCGCTCCGTCACAATTCGGCGCTTTCCCGTGATAATTGCGATATTAACTTACTGAATGTTGGGCGCCAGACGCTGATGCGTCGTTTCCATACCAAATTACGATACCATACGATAAATTACGATAACCAAAAACTTACGGAAATGCGACGAGCGACAACTCGACTTGCTCAGATACAAAAGCCTTAGATAGAAGGGCAGGGTACACCATATAAAACGATATTATTTCTTTGAGAATAATGAGGTCACATCAATCAATTATTTATTAACGAAATCGAATAATTAGACAGAATCGATACAGAATCGGCGATATAATGGATCAGTTTGTTACGATAGGTTTCCTAACTGTTCAGGACAGAATTTACTCTTTTACGATACAATTTAATCAGAGGCGTGTGTCAGAGTTGACTCGATATAAAACGATTTGACTAGACTCCAGACTTGGTATCACAGAGCGATACTTCGTACCCAAATGCAAAGTTATTTCATAAGACAGCCTAAGATCAATGCATTATTCCAAGATATTAAACAATGAAATCGGTAACAAACGATACAGGTTTCCGACTAATTAATTAGCCACGTTGGCCATACGATCAACGATATTTCGAGATCTACTGTTAAATAGAGACCACACGGTCATTCGAGAAACGCGAATCACAGGTTCGACGATACCAAATTAATTTAGAACGATAGACTGATATTTAACCAAATTCTGACGATACGATATCGGTAGTTGCGATACTAAATTATCCAAACGTTACTAAATTTTACAGAGCCTTACTGAATTTTACAAACGGAAATAAATTATACCAAATTGACCATATTTTACTAAATTATAACAAATTAAACTGTAACGCGAGGCCTAAGCCTTCGCGGCTATCTTCGCTCAGGGTACTCCAGGAAAAGGATTTTCTACAGTATTTCATGCATAAGATAACTTTACCATACTAAATAAGAAATAGAAGCCATACGAGAAGCGATAAGCGATAGATTATAGCCAAAAACAATAAAAGGTCTACGTAACTCAGCCAGACTCGAGGTTGTTCGATAAATTATCCATAGACCAAAGACCAAAGACGAGCTTCTTAGCTCAAAAACCAAATTAACAAACCAGACTTTTATCAGAACTACCTCGTGTCTTTACAGAAAGGATCAAAACCTTACCTTAAATTGCTTCAGAAGAACACACACTATTTTAAATATACTCGATACGATAGCGATATGTGATAGACGATACTCGATGAAATGCGATACGATACTTGATGAAAATGCGATACGATACACGTTGTCTTGAAGATGCGTAGCGTAGACTGGAGCGAAGAATAGGCCGAACAGCGAGTGTGTCCTGCTTATATAGTGTTTGTTTCCTTCCAACAGCTCATCCTTCAGATTAGCGTAGATCATGTGACATATCGGTACTCTAATTGGTCGCTAAACGACAAGTTTTTGACGAACGTATGATAGGAGAGATCTATCCTACCCCTGCCGCTGCTAATACCTCTCCTATTACCGCCTTCCTTTAGAACCCCCTGACGCTGGACTCACGTTGAAGTCTCGCTCGCCAGAACTATGCGATATTTCTCCTGGGGCCTTACATGATTCGTCGATCCACCAGAAGCGTAGGTCATAGTCTCGTGCTGAGCATACTAGGGCTTCGCTCACGACAAGATTCCGCAGGTTGGAACGCTGATCCGGGGGTTTTCTTGACCAACCACGGCCGCGATAACAGATTCAGAGAAAGTAGTTCGATAGATACCCTGACTGATGACTCATTGGGTGGGAGGCTGTGAGGATGCACCTGCACATCACCCTGTACGCCACCCTCACATCGGCACAGTGTAGTTTCTTGTAGGCGGTAGCTTTTTCGGATGACGGGAGGATTGCTTGTGCTTCTCGCACATCCCTGTACGCCGCCAGTCCGAAAGTTGGAGGTGGTAGATCTTCCACTTGAGAGGAGGCGCTGACCCTGGGGTTTTCTGGACCAACCATGATTTGCGCGCCGACAGTGTCGTCCTTGACGATATTGGAAGTTCTTTACGTTCGGTAGAGCCATATTTTGCATCGGTAGTTCCCACGACGGTAGACATCTCGTGGTTTCCATACTCGAGATTACATAATTACAAAAATAAAATAGCGTTAGTTAATCCTAATTATTTTCCCTAAATTTTCCTTTTTCCTGGAGACCCTGTCTACGCCACGCATCGTCGCGTTTTCGATAGAATCGCCTTGTGGCGGGGAATTTCAAAATACCACGTCACAGCACATATGCTATTTGCATTAAATTATAAGAATAAATTGATAACTCCAGAGGCAATTGATAAATACATCAGTGCTGAAATATGTTCTGATGATCCCGAATTGCAAGAGCTGGTTCTAAAACATATGTTACATGATCCTCATACAGAATATTCTCCATGTTATAATATAGAAACAAAAATTTGTTGAAAAAAATTTCCAAAAAAGTTTCGTGATTCTACACAATTTGAGAAAAATGGAGTTCCTATATATCGACGTAGAAACAATCAAGATGAACGTCATGTCTACAATAAAAAAATTGATAGAAAATTTGTGAAAGTCGACAATTCGATGGTAGTTCCATATAACGCATGCTTGCTCAAGAAATATAAATGCCACATAAACGTTGAATACTGTGCACCCATTATGAGTACGAAATACATATACCTATATTTACACGAAGGACATGATCGAGCATATGTCAAATTAAATACAAAAACAGACATTGTAAAAACAGAAACTCATGATGAAATTTCCGAATACATTGACAGCAGATACGTAAGCCCTATGGAAGCTGCTTGGCGAATTGAAGAATTACCACTTTCCGGTAGATCATATACTATTGTTCGGTTAGCAGTTCATACAGAAAATCAGCAACAAGTAATTTTTGAAGAAAATAAAGAAGAAAAGGCTTCAGAAAATAATAACACAACACTGACAGCATGGTTTGATCTTAACAAACAAAATAAAAATACAAAAAATTTAATGTATGCTAATATACCTAAACATTACCTATTTGATCATTCAAAAAAAATTTGGGTAAAACGTCAAGCATTTTCTTATGCAATTGGTCGTATTGTTAATGTGAGCCCAAAGGATGTTGAGCGATTCCATCTGAAATTAATACTCAATCGTGTTAGAGGAGCCACTAGCTTTGACGATTTGAAAAAGTATGAGGACATAACATATAAAACATACAAAGAAACGGCAATTGCAATGGGATTAGTAGAGAGTGATGTAGAAATTCTCAATATTTTCGATGAAGCATGTACCATCATAATGCCAAATCAGTTGCGTAAATTTTTTGCTTGGTTTTTGATTGCTGAATATTCCTCATTTTCGTGTGAAATTTGGAACAGATACAAACAGTATTTTTGTGAAAATTTCTCCGATAATAACGAATGTAAAGCGTTACAAGAGATTAACCAAATTTTGAATTTAGAAAATACAAAATGCTCTGATTTTGGACTACCTGAACCCGATAAATCTTCGAAAACGTGCAAAACTGTTGAAGAAGAAAGGTTATTCATGACTGAAAACAAAGATATGTGTATTAAATTATTAGAACAACTCAATACAGAACAGAAATCAATTTTCAATTATATAACTCAAACTAATCACGAACACATGATATTTATAGATGGTCCGGGAGGTACAGGGGAAACATTTCTTTATAAAACGTTAATTCATCATTTTTTAGGAGAACGCAAAAAAGTATTATCAATGGCATGGACGGGTATTGCAGCAATTTTATTACCTGAAGGTATGACCAGTCATAGAACTTTCAGATTGCCTTTAGATTTAACGAACATTGAGACTGGATTTTTAAAATCAAAATCAGATAAAAAAAATTGCAAGAGTGTGATATAATTATTTGGGATGAAGCTTCTATGATACCAAAGAAAGCATTATAAATTGTAGATAAAACATTGAGGGATTGTTGCAATTTGAATGAGATTCCATTTGCGGGAAAATTGATTATATTAGGTGGGGATTTTAGACAAATTCTTCCGGTTTTGAAACATGGGACTGAATTTTCTATTATTAACGAAACCATAAAATTTCCGGATCTGTGGAGTAATTTCAAAATTTTCGAATTGAAAAAAAATATGCGTTCATGCAATCAAGATTTTTCTTCGTTTCTATTACAAATTGGTACAGGCTTTATAAAATCTTTCGAAATCCCCAAAAATTGATTAACAGATGATATTTACACTAAAATTTATGGTTCTCATATTGATGAGAATGAAGACTTATCAAATCGAGCCATTTTATCTAGCCACAATGATGATATATACAAACTGAATGATAGAATATTGAAAAAAATTAATAATAAAGAATTAACTTATTATAGCATTGATTATGCAAAACATAAAGGGTGAGATCGAACGGACAATGATGTGGCATTAAATTATCCTATAGAATATCTGAATTCATTACGGTTTCCGGGACTTTCAGTTCATAAATTAGTATTGAAAATTGGTGCGATAATTATGCTCATTCGAAATTTAGGTATAAATGATGGACTCTGCAATGGGACAAGATTAAAAATTGTAAAATTATTCAAATTCAACTTGAAAGTCAAAATTATAACAGGTAACAACATTGGACACAATGCTTTCATTCCAAAAATTTTGCTAGATACAGGAGAATTATCATCTCTACCATTTATCCTGTATCACAGACAATTTCCTGTTGTTTTGGCATTTGCAATAACAATAAATAAATCGCAGGGACGAAGTTTCGAAAAAGTAGGCCTATACATTAACAGACCTTTATTTTCTCATGGTCAATTATACGTAGCCCTTTCTAGATGTCAAAATCCAAATACATTATTTATTGAAAATAGGTCAGAAAATTTAGAGAAAATAGAAAATATCGTATGGAAAGAGGTGTTCGATAAATAGAGGAATAGATAGTGGATCAAGAGACTCGGTAGAGTCTCGCGCCAAGTACATTAAAGAAAAATTTTTTCAAGCGCGAGACTCAACGAGTCTATATACCCGAGAGGCAACTACCCTAACCTATAACGCGAATTAGTATCCTCGTTTTCTTTCACCTCACATACTACATGAATTGAAACTAATTTAATCTAGGATGTAGGCATGAAAAGCTTTCATTTGAGCCCTAGATCGATCAAATCGGTGTCCGGAGTGCTGAGATATAAGTAACTACCGTTTCTGAAACCTCGTTTTCTCGTATCAAATTTTCTCTTTCCTGTTCTTCAGACCAAGATTCCGCCAACTCAAACCATTCCCATGAAATCACATTTCGTCGCTAAACGCAGGACGTATGTTCTACGCTTATACACAAAACATACGTCCTTACGGATCTGGGAACAGACATAGAAGGGAAACTCGACACAAAAATTCAGACCAAGATTCATCCCATTAAAACCATTCCCATAAAATCACATCGCGTCGCTAAACGCACGGCGTATGTCCTACGCTCATACACAGAACATACGTCCTTACGCATCTGGGAACATGACATAGAAGGGATAAATCCACACAAAAGTTGTATAGAGTGGCGTAAGTAGGAGAGTCACGACGTAGTCGGCGCTACTATCGCAGACAAAAAGCGTCTGCAACACTAGCAGACGCGTGTTTTTATTTCGTATTTTTAAATCCAAATGAAGGAAATAAAATAAAAGATATGAGCAATGCTTAATCAAAACTAGTGGATACCCACTAAAAGCCCCTCGAGTGCGAAAACCTCACGCAAAGTACATTAATGTGATAGTCACCAACAAAAATATTTCGATACGTTAATCTTGAATCCTACGATCTCGACCTTTTGAGGTTATGCGAATCAACTGACGTGTAAAATTCATGGTGATACATAAAAAAAATAACAATTGTGATCGGATAATTTCACGATTAGGTTTGGTTTATTTTCATTTATGAATTCAATTATCGGGGGAAACGGTTTTTTGGTAGTAAGTTACCGCCTGAGGAAGTCTGACGATAGAAAATCAAGAGAAAATGTTGAAGTTTAAAAATATAAGGATAGCATGATTTGATATAAGGAACGGCATGGAGCCCGACTAATAAAGCTGAGTTCAAGCGTTGGATTGCAACGCATTTCACTTTAAGCTCCATGTTAAGCTTATCTCCGAAGGCCCGTCTGCTCAGACTCAAATTTCGAGTCAACGTTATACGTAGGATTCCGACGAGTTTTATGATCTGTATCCGTATCATCTAGTCAAAACGAGACTGTAAGTCGACGTTGTGTTTCGGACTCCGATAAGCTTTATTCTACACTCCACGTCAACGTCGTGCCTTGACCTTCGGTGGAGATGATTTTTTAATCCATGATTTACAAACAGCTTAGATTCTCCGTTCAGAACGATCTCAAAGTCTGTATAAACATCTATGATTACATGCAAATTAATAGTACAAACTATATATCGATACCCACGTTCTAATATGTCTCTCGGTCTCGGTCTCGGTGTATTCTCGGTCCTACTATCTATCATGCGGCGAATTATAGAGTCTACTGTACATAAATTCGTTTGATTTTGGTATGCGACCTGTGTTTGTATGTTCGTCTCTCTTGAGCTTTTCTCAAATCCAGATTAGTGCTATCACGACAGATATTCAGAATTAAAATGGTTATTCACTATTAAAGAAATGATCGATCGCCTCCCTCGTTTTCAGATGATAGAGATTCTCATCCATATTTATTAATTCGTTTTAGACTCGGCGTAATTTCATCTCTGAATGTAATTATTGGAGAGAAACCTTTTTTATGGATTCAGATTAGTGCTAGCAAGATAAATTGAATGCAAATACTTATTCGCTATGAAAGAAATTGTGACGGACGGTGTGGGTAGAGTGGTTAATAATCCGAACGGTTCGATTGACAAGCGAGGACCTGCCGACTGTTAGAATACCCGTCACATGCGCGAAAATAATAAAATCAAGAAAAGATCTATCTTACGATAAACCGGTAAATAGGATCGTTGCCGCCTAGTCCTATACAGGTCTCAATCGAATTGTTTGAACTTTAGTGAGGCTAGTTGATATGAATGATAAAATAACAAAGATAAAATAGATGAATAAGGTGATTCAAATGATAATAAGGATTAACTGGTAAAATCCATAATATATTCTTGAACGATTAGGAAGGTGATGATTATGATATGGTTCAAGCCCTCACAAATGAAATGGACTTGAACTGATGAATAATATAAATGAGAAAATAATAAATTGGTCAAATAACAATGTGATATTCAGTCACCGACGCGGGGATCGTGAAGGTTTGGCTAGTTCGTATAGGGAAGCTATTATCGAATAATAGATAGAGCAAGGAAAGGCCTATTCACGATTCCCACGTTGAGATAATCAAAAATGATATAATGAATTACTACAATGAAATAGTATCTCTCTCTCTCTCTCTACAAAATAACGGTTCCGTTTATGCGCGCGAAGGTAGCCTCGCACTGGGATTAGGGTAAAACCCGAAATTCTATGAATTATCCCAGCCAGGTAGTGCAATTAGAATCGTTCAGGTCACGATTCATTCGTAGTATTAATTCTTAAAAATAGATATATATATATATATATATATATTGTAACATTGCATGTTACTAGGCGCTCCTTACCCCTTGGACGACCATAGCGGAGTGTCCAAAAATGAATGCATGAATAGGGTGGCCCCGAGGCCGGACCATAATTCCGAGAGGCGACCGTGACCGACTTAGATCTATGTGACATATTATTTATTCTTTTGTTTTTCTTTCCGACTTTTCTCTGACATGTGGGGGACGAGGTCCAGCTGACGGCTAAAACACTCCGACAGAGACGCACCCCGACAGACGCACGAGACGTGATATCGACTGTGGAGATCCCTCTCGACGACCACTAGCTCCAACCTCGACAATAAGGACACGGGGGAGTGCCTAGGGCATTCTGCAGCGAGGGAAATCGGTGGTGGAAGAGATTCCCGCCACCAAGAAGAGCCTGCAACCCGTGGTCCTCCGATTCAACGAGCGAATAACGCTGTGGTGGACTTCGAATTACGCGCGTAGCGACAACAAGTCGCCATATTTAGGGGATCCTGCGCTCGATGCGAAAATCGATATTTGGCCGTAACACGAGGGCGCTGATTACCGGCGCCATGCGGTCTAGTCACTCTGCGTTAGACTAGCGTGCCGAACACTCGAGTGTTACAAAAAGAAATCTGTTCGTTGTGTCTTTCTTTAGCTTTGCTTCCGAACCCCGTGGGTTACTGTTTAAGCTTAATTGGTTCTTTCTTTTTCTTTGGTGTACACTCGTGAGACTGAGAGCGGGTGAGAATGAATTACGGACGAGAGAAGGTGCTTTTTGTCCGGTGGCTGGAAGACGGTAAGCGTTAGCTATTCTTACCCATGCTAATTTGAATCGGGCAACGGCCGTCTGCCATATTGCCTAAGTGCAACCACGAGGCTAGTTAGTATTTTTGCGATCGAATTAAGCCGATCTCCGAGAGGTAGGCCGTCACCAGTGTCCCCATATATTAGAGTTCGAGTTCGAGTCGTGGTTGTATGTCAATTTATTACCTATTTTAGTAGTTTCGTTGAGTCAGTCCCTGTCGTACACGAGTGCGACAGAGATAGTGATAGTCGGTCACTGTCGCTCTCTCTTCCTCCTGCGGGGAGAGGCGAAGCTCGAGGCTTAGTCCAGAGCCTTTATTCATTTCGAGTTCGAGGTTTAGTTCGCGATTCGAATCGCTAAGATTATTGAAATTATCCATCGCGCAAGCCGCAGAGTTAGGTTAAGTTAGAATTAAGTAAATTTAGAAAATTGTAAATAATTATATTTGTTATTCACCGTGAGGTTTCGCCTCACGGGGGCGTACCGATCGCCTATACACGTTCGGGAACGTCTTTTGTTCTTGTTAAATTATTGAGCCGCGAGGCATTTATCGTTGTTGATTTAATTTAGGTCGAGCCGTAGGCTCTAGCTTTGTTATTTATTAAGTTAATGTGATTTCCTCCTCGTGGAGAGTATTTAGTGTTTTAGCTAAGTTATTGTCTCCCGAGGACCCGATTTGTCGAGTTCTTTAGTTTTGTCATATTTTTTTCTTGTTATTGCTCTCCTACGTGGAAGCCAGTAGTTTGTTTGTTATTGTAAAACTCGACACACGCGGCCAGGTCGCCTATACACGGCCTGTAGCCGATTTATACCCGAGGGGAAGTACCCCCGGGTACACGATTTGTTAATTCTAATCTTTTTTTTTTATCATTCAATAAATTTTATTTCGTTATTCAATTCTAAATCTCGAGTCGTTCGTTAACGCCCCGCTAATCCTTCATTTGATCCCGACCCCTCTCCGCGGTACTGTAGCTAGCCGACGCTTCGAGTACCCGTAGGTAGAATTCTAGTAATATTTTGTTTAGCTCTCTTTTTTTTGTAAGCGGCGGTTATCCGCCTGGCGCCCAACTTTTCCGACTCTCAGTTTCGGCCAATTGTAGAGTGGAGGGACCTCGGAGCCTAGCTATCCGGTCTAGCTCCGAGGACCAATAAAAATCCACGTCGCAAATTGGCGCCCAACGTGGGGCCCTGAGAAAATTAAATTTCAGTCTGGTTAAATAATTATTCGTGTAGACTTGGTAACGGCTTCACTGTTGCTAAGTGAGGAGAGGTCAGCGGTTTATTTTTCTCTACCAACCGGAGAAGGGTTAGCGGCGCGTACGCTCGAAGCAACTTTGTATCGTAGCCGCGCGGCGCAAAATCTTTGTTTATTTCGGCGTTCGAATTTTTTTCGCTTGCCACGCAGTGCTGCGAGCGATTTCTGTTAGTTTTCTTTGTTATCGGGCGAATACCGATTATTTTAATTCGGTGCATTTTGGTTTTAGTATTATTTTTTTTGCCGCGTCTCCCCCGCTAGAGTAGCAAACTCGAATTGGCTGTGCTGAAGCACGTCTTATGCACTGGGACACTGGACACGGACTCCCACTCTTTAAATCAAGAGCGGTTCGCTATATCATATTATCTGCCTGCTATTGAATGGTTCTTTTTTTGTTTTTTTTTTTGTTGGTGTAATATCTCCCTGTGCATGACTTGTGGTGGTGGATAATTTGTACTATAGGTGATCACGTAGTGACGACCCGCGGTAAACAACCATACTGAGTACCAGCGGAGTTCCACCACTACTATCGCCGGGGAACAACATTCAAGATTACAGATAAACAATTGCATATAGCTAGCTAGCGAGGTTATTGTCCAGAATTCGACGGCTAAATAATATCATAGGTCGGGTTTCGAGTAAATATCCTTTGGTCGGTGGGAGAACATAGTCCATTGTTCGACGGACTTTTAATACACCCCGCACCGAGGGGAATATTTACGTGTCGTCACCGAAAAGCGACTCGACGCTGGTAGATGTCGCGTATATTCGAGTTTTGAATTTTGTATTTGGCAGTGGTGCTCAGGCGTGGGTTCTGAGGACCATATGAGAACGACAGCGGTTCTCATTTCAAGGCGATCTCGACGAGTAGACTCGTCGAGAAGATAGAGTACCACTCCCTCAGCATGTTTCAAGCTTTTTTTTTTTTAATCTTTCGGGTTCGGGTTCGGGTTCGAGTTCAATTTCGGGTTCGAGTTTACGTTCGAGTTCGCGTTCGCATTCACGTTTCGTTACGTTGAGGTTGCACTCGCGTTGAGTAATCTCTGCCTGCACCTCTAAGTGCAGAATTCGGAACGAGTAGTGAAATTATTTCGCGGCTCTTGGTACTTCGCGATTATTAGATCGACAACTACCAGTGCGAGTCAAATTTTCGCGTTTATTTTTGTTGTTTTTTTTTCGAGCGCGTGACTTTTACGCCCCTTAAGGGAGAAAGTGCGTCAAAAACGCGTTGTTTTCTCCGGAAATTTTATTCGCGCGTTCGTATTTCAGTCAAATTTTTGTGGTGTCGACTGAGGCTTAGATTCCTCATCGAGTCATGGCGTCAATGGAGACCCCCTTCGGAGGCGCTTTGTGGGATTTAACTCACGAAGAGTTATCCCAATTATTGAGTTCGCTACACATTAGCCCAGAGGGTTCAGTAATTGAGTTGCGCGATCGGTATTTGCGTTATTGGCGGCGAAGACAGGGCGAACATACGATTCCGTGGTACCCCGAGGATGAAACGATTTTCATCGCCGGAGAAAGGGTCCAACCCGGTAGCAGCTGTGAACCGGTAATCCACCCCTCATCCCCGCGCGTGTCGTTCGCTACAAACTTCGAGTCACGCCCGGTGACAACCACGACGACGAGTATTACATACTCGGTAGCTCAGCCGGTCATGTCAACCATAGCCGAACCAAGGCCCACGGTTCGCGTACCGAGCTCCCCCGTGAGGCCAGCACCAGCTCGCAGCATCCCCGATGCAAACGAAACGTACCGGGATTTTCATAGAGACTATGCAGCGTTTCGAGAAATCCTAAGCGAGGATAACCCCGAAGTCATGCCTCGCCGATCGACTGCGCACCCTCAAGTATTAAGACAATACGGTCACGAGTATCAGCGAGCGTCCCAAAATGAGGCCCCGCGTATAACCGTGCCGGAGTCAGTGCGTGAGATAGAGGAACAGTACTTCAGACTAGGAGTATTAGCCTCCAGGCGGGCAAGGTTAGATCCAGAAACAATAGACATTAGCGATAGCCCAGACCGCCTACCGCGAGAATATAGTCCAAGAGTAACTTTTAGAGGTCGGGAAGAGGTCGAACGACAACCGCGCACAGAAACGGGGCCGGTGACAGGCCTTACGCGCCCAGAAGTAGACTTCCGAAGACACCGAAGTCTATCGCCAATTCATACCCACCCACCCACCCGGCATAATGTCCCCACTACAAGAGTGCGGGATGAGCTGCAGAACGACTGGAACGCGGTACCAGGGCCCGCGCATTCGAACTGCAGAGACCGAGCGAAAGAGGTCATAGAGGCCTTACGTAGGTGGAATGTAAAATTCGGCGGCGGAAACGAGCAGAGCGCGGAAGATTTTTTGAGTCGCCTAGATGATTGTAAAAGATTTACCCCGTTATCAGGTAGGGAAATAATACAATCACTCCCGATAATCTTCACGGGAATCGCGTCAGAGTGGCTGCGAATCGAGCGAGACAGCTGGTCCAGCTACGAGGACTTTCAACAGGCGTTTAGAGGCTGGTTCGGCGACGAGACAGTAAACAAACGATTTCGTCAACAAGCTGCGACGCGTACACAGGGAGAGAACGAGTCAGTAACTGACTATCTGACCTGTATTCGGGGATTATTACACCGCATGACGCGACCATACGCCTTAGAGGATCAGCTGGACTTAGCGTTTGAGAATCTGCGTCCGAATATTCGCGAGACTCTAGACCGTACGTTAATAAGGAACTTTCAGGAGTTAGCCCGAGCTGCGACAGCGAGGGAAAGAAATTTAGAGTTATCGCGTACGTATAGACCACCCCCACCACCCGAAGATTCGTTCATGGCGGAGCTAGCGTGCAAGGCTAAGGCCAAGCAGCAGCGAAGAGCTCCGGCGCTAGCAGCAGTGGAGGATCTAGCCGTGACGAAAAATGCACCGAAAGCTCCAGCTACCCCACGCTCGGGTAGGCAGGGTGCTAGAGGTCTAGGGGGGGGGAGGATGGCCTTAGAAAAGGCCATAAAAGAACAGTTAGCGGCCATACAAAATTTAGAAAAGAAATTAGAGACCGTGGCCGAAGCTGCGCAGGCTAGGCAAAGCACTCCGGAGCGCCCAACGAACGCGAGGGTAGCCACAGCAGTAGCGCACCCACAGACGTCGAACACGAGGCTACCAATGAACGGTGGACCGACGGTCGTCTGTTTTAATTGCGATCGCAGGGGACACATTTGGAGGGAGTGCCCAGCGCCTAAGACTCGTTTTTGCTACCATTGTGGTAGAAAAGACGAAATAGCGACCACGTGTCCTAGATGTCATCCGGAAAACGAGACAGGGGACTCACGAGAAGGGCCAGCGAGTCACCCGAGATAAGAAATTCGCGCCCAAATAATTCAACCGAGCCAGATGCAGAATGCTTTCCGATGCAGACTCTCGAGCTGCAACCGCGCTGGTTTTTAAACGTAAGAATCGGAGAGTCAATAGTTCGCGCCTTAGTAGACACCGGGTCTTCCAGAAGTTTTTTAGGAGCCTCCGGTAGGAAAATCGCCGAAGAAAATGGTCGTTCACTAGGTCAACCAGCCTTTGAACGAGTCATACTGGCAAACGGCGATACCGAGGCTGTAGTAGGAGAATTTATTGTGCCAATAGAACTACTAGGAAGAACCCATGAGCTCGCGATTCGAATTCTCCCGTCTTTAGCGTGGGAATGCATCCTCGGTATGGATTTTATTAGGTTATTCGGGTTAGAGATGTATGGCGGAAACGATACTTGGCGGTTAAAAGATGGACCGGACGTTTCGAGTTCTTTCTTCGAGTCGATACCAATGACCACCGGGTCAGCTGACGCGTGCTACGGAATAGCAGAGCTAACATCAGCGGAGAAAACGGTACTGGAGAAGTTTCTTGAGCGAGAGTTACCTGCGGTCACGGGCTCACTAGGATTAACGAACTTAGCCGAGCATACCTTAGATACGCAGGGAAATTCTCCGATTAAACAAAGATACTATTTAGTATCCCCAGTAGTACAAGCCGCGATCCATGCTGAAGTCGATCGTATGTTAGCCGAGGGCGTAATCGAGCCTTCACAAAGCGCGTGGTCTAGCCCGATTGTAATGGTCAAAAAGCCGAATGGAAGTTATCGTTTTTGTTTGGATTTTCGTAAAGTAAATAGCGTCACAAAGAAAGATGCCTATCCGATCCCTTATATTAACGGGATCTTAGATAAATTACGTGCCGCGAGGTATATTTCGACGATTGATCTGAGTCAAGCATATCATCAGATTCCCTTGCACCCAGACAGTCGTGAGGTCACTGCTTTTACTGCACCGGGCAGAGGCTTATTTCAGTTTACGAGAATGCCATACGGACTCACCGGAGCCCCCGCGACGTTTCAAAGATTAGTTGACAAATTAATTACACCGGATATGGAACCGCATGTTTTCGCGTATTTAGACGATATTATTGTAGTGACAGATAACTTTGTAAAACATATGGACTGGCTCAAACGCGTGTTTGATCAGATAGCGAGAGCGGGTCTAACATTAAATCCCGATAAATGTGAGTTTTGTAGGGAAGAAGTAAGATATCTGGGGTTTAGAGTTAATAGCGAGGGATTACAAATCGACCCCGACAAGATTGAACCAATTGTTAGTTATCCGGCACCCCGGAACTTGAAACAATTGCGACGGTTTTTAGGGATGGCCTCGTGGTACCGCCGATTTATTCCAGCGTTCGCGGGCTCCTCGGAGCCATTAACGCGGCTTTTACGCAAAGATAGACGGTGGGAATGGGGTGAAGCACAAGATCAAGCTTTTAATGAATTAAAATCCGCGTTAACAACCGCCCCAATATTATCATGTCCTGATTTTCGCGTACCTTTCGTAGTACAGACGGATGCCAGCGATTTTGGAATAGGCACCGTCTTGACTCAGACGATCGACGAGGTCGAACGAGTCATAGCTTATGCGAGTCGTACCCTTTCGGAAGCCGAGAGAAAATATTCGGTGACTGAAAAAGAATGTTTAGCGGTCATTTGGGCTATTAAGAAATTTCGCGCTTATCTCGAGGGGTATCATTTTACGGTGATCACGGATCACAGCAGCCTCCGATGGTTGCATAATTTGCATAATCCGACGGGTCGTTTAGCTAGGTGGGCGTTAGAGCTCCTGGAGTACGATTTCGAAGTCGTACACCGGAAAGGAGCTATGCACCATGTCCCCGATGCATTGTCGCGGATGTATGAAGATGAGATCAAAGATCTCGCCGCCGTGCATTTAGCTGCGATTAACGAGGCGCAAGACCCATGGTACACCCGGAGGGTACAAGAGGTGTTAGCGACACCGAAGAAATATAGAGGTTGGTCGGTATTTGAAGGCCGGCTATATTATTTCCGACCGAATCCGGTGACAGAGCCGATAATTGAGGAACTTAATCCGTGGAAATTAGTGCTACCAGCGGAGCACCGAGCTCGCGCGTTTACCGAGTCACACGAGGACCCACAGGCTGGACACCTCGGCATAGAGAAAACATATGCTAGAATCCGCGAGGACTATTATTGGCCTGGGATGTTTCGAGACGTGGTAGTAGCGGTACGTCGGTGTCAACAATGCCAACAGTGCAAAGTCGAACAGGCTCCGCCAGCCGGTTTGATGGGAGATCGCGTAGTGAATCAACCGTGGACAGTCGTCGCAGCTGACGTAATGGGTCCGTTTCCTCGTAGTCGTTCGGGATACGAATATTTATTGGTCTTCGAGGACTTATTTACCAAGTGGGTGGAGTGCACCCCGTTGCGCAAATCCAACGGGAAAAATATTATCGCGGCATTTGAGGATTTAATTCTGTCAAGGTGGGGTACTCCGGAAGTATTCCTCACCGACAACGGGACCGAATTCGCGAATAAAGCCGTAGATGACATGTGCGCCGAGTACAACATAGTACACGCTCACGTACCCCCGTATCATGCGCAGGCGAATCCTGTCGAGAGGGTAAACCGGGTCTTGAAGACGATGATCACGACCTATATCGAGAACGACCATCGTGATTGGGACGTACATCTGCACGAATTCCGTTTCGCGTACAATTCTGCGGTGCACAGTTCGCTGAAAGTCAGCCCCGCGTTTTTGAATTTAGGACGGGAGCCACGACCGCGAGTACAGTTCCGTCGCGCGGAAGAAGGTCCTGCGACTATTCCCGAACCATGTCCAGAAAAGTGGGCGGAGCGAATGACGCGTCTACAAGAGTTGAGGGATCTCGCGACTCACCATTTACAACATGCACGCACTAGGCAAGCGCGATATTATAATCGACGTCACCGAGACGGTCATTATAAGGTAGGAGACCGAGTTTGGAAACGTAACCGTGTCTTATCTTCAGCAGCAAATTTCGTCGCGGCAAAATTAGCTCCTAAGTTCGAGGGACCATATGTCGTAAGACGAGTCGTCTCCCCAGTCGTGTACGAACTAGAGGATGAAACAGGTAGGACGCTCGGTCGACACCACATTAAAGATTTTAAGCCATACGTCGCTCCAGAGGTAGACGTAAACCTCAGCGAATCCGAGGAGGAAGACTTATCTTCCGACGAGGCCTGAGGGAAGAATTCTTCGCGTGCGTGTGTTCCAGGTTGCATATCGAATATTCGAATGCACAAGTTTTTTTTTATTGCGTTTTTGTTATTTCTTTCTCTCGTTTTTGGTATTTTTTTTTGAGTGCGAAAATACAATTAGTTAGTGGAGTTAGGGAAATAGGAATGAAGGAAATACCTATCGTGAGGGCCCAGGGGATAATAGAAAATCTGCCTCCTCCTCCACAGTCCAGGAAGGAGCTGTCCACGACCTGAACATCAGAGCAGCCTGCCGGGACCTGATGGCATGGCTGGAGGGGGAAAATAGAGAAGCCGTGCCCCGGATCGCCCCAGATCCCCGATATCTGCCGGTCGTACCGTACCTAGTGCATCCGAGGCATCAAGAACCCCCGACCGAGGTCAAACTTTTGGCCCTCGAGGCCGACTTGGCAGCTAGACGAGCCAACGAGGCCCGAGCGCTAGCCGACGCTGCGGCCGAACACGCCATCCAGGCTACTCTGGCCTACGAAGCCGCTCGCCGCGCCCAGACCGACCGTGAGGCCGTCGCCAGGGCCGAGGCCGCAAGAGCGGACTACGTGGCGACAATCCGTCGCCAACAGGAGCGCGAAGAGCGCGAGGCCACCCGCGCCGCCTTCAAGCAGGACCAGTCTAGGTGCTGGAACTGCCATCAGAATGGGCACCATGCCCGAGTGTGTCGAGCCCCGCGGACAGATTTCTGTAACCTCTGCTCGATGACCGGGGTCACCCATAGGACGTGCCCCTATCAAGGACAGAAATGGCATATAAAGCTCGCGAAGGACCGCGCGGAAGCCAAAGAAGGCCCGTCGAAGCCCAGGGGCTAAGAGTCGAGGGCCACCCGAGGAACTCTGTTTCCGTCTGTACGCCTTCGTGGGCGGAAAATTTTGTTTTGGCCGGGGTGCTAAAAACACTTTTTTTTTGTTATTTAGTTCCGTGGAATGTGTCTTGTTTTTTTTTTCTTCTCTTCTCTTTCTTTTCTCTAAGGTGCCGTTTGGGATGGGTAATGTAAGTTTCAGTTTTAGGTTGGTTTTAGGAGGTAAGAACCACGGGGAAAATCCGGATTGGATCCCCCCAGTTGGAACCCGGAGGGGTAGCGTAGAATAAGTAGTTTTTTTTTGGGTGGGTGATTATCCCTCATTTAGGCATTGACGCCCTGTCTAGTTTCGTTTTGTTTGGTTGGTTCGTAGTCCCTTATTTTATTTGTTTTTTTTTTAGGTTGGTGCCGTAATTATTCGTAATGAAATAGAAATAGTCATTTTTTTTGTTGTTTTTTTTGTGCAGTTCTTTCGGCTTCGAATTTATAACTGTAGTCTTTTATTTTAGTTTTGTTTTTTTTTGTGGGAAGTCGAACCCTTCCCTAAGTTTTTTTTTTCTTTCTGCCTTCTGCAGGAGGAGGGTAGCGGGTGACGACTTAAAAATGAAACCGGGGGTTTTACTAACAAATACCGTATTATTCCTTCCCCGGGGGAAAAGTTAATGTGATAAAGAATTACGCTTTAAGCCACCAGATCCAACAGGGTCTGTAGACGTAAGACGCGGTGTGCGGCCGTCACTCGGAGTTCGGTCCATGGGTCAGTTTTGCTGACGCTTCCGCCCCAGTGGTCCGTCTAAGGGGGGGGGAGTTGTAACATTGCATGTTACTAGGCGCTCCTTACCCCTTGGACGACCATAGCGGAGTGTCCAAAAATGAATGCATGAATAGGGTGGCCCCGAGGCCGGACCATAATTCCGAGAGGCGACCGTGACCGACTTAGATCTATGTGACATATTATTTATTCTTTTGTTTTTCTTTCCGACTTTTCTCTGACATGTGGGGGACGAGGTCCAGCTGACGGCTAAAACACTCCGACAGAGACGCACCCCGACAGACGCACGAGACGTGATATCGACTGTGGAGATCCCTCTCGACGACCACTAGCTCCAACCTCGACAATAAGGACACGGGGGAGTGCCTAGGGCATTCTGCAGCGAGGGAAATCGGTGGTGGAAGAGATTCCCGCCACCAAGAAGAGCCTGCAACCCGTGGTCCTCCGATTCAACGAGCGAATAACGCTGTGGTGGACTTCGAATTACGCGCGTAGCGACAACAAGTCGCCATATTTAGGGGATCCTGCGCTCGATGCGAAAATCGATATTTGGCCGTAACACGAGGGCGCTGATTACCGGCGCCATGCGGTCTAGTCACTCTGCGTTAGACTAGCGTGCCGAACACTCGAGTGTTACAAAAAGAAATCTGTTCGTTGTGTCTTTCTTTAGCTTTGCTTCCGAACCCCGTGGGTTACTGTTTAAGCTTAATTGGTTCTTTCTTTTTCTTTGGTGTACACTCGTGAGACTGAGAGCGGGTGAGAATGAATTACGGACGAGAGAAGGTGCTTTTTGTCCGGTGGCTGGAAGACGGTAAGCGTTAGCTATTCTTACCCATGCTAATTTGAATCGGGCAACGGCCGTCTGCCATATTGCCTAAGTGCAACCACGAGGCTAGTTAGTATTTTTGCGATCGAATTAAGCCGATCTCCGAGAGGTAGGCCGTCACCAGTGTCCCCATATATTAGAGTTCGAGTTCGAGTCGTGGTTGTATGTCAATTTATTACCTATTTTAGTAGTTTCGTTGAGTCAGTCCCTGTCGTACACGAGTGCGACAGAGATAGTGATAGTCGGTCACTGTCGCTCTCTCTTCCTCCTGCGGGGAGAGGCGAAGCTCGAGGCTTAGTCCAGAGCCTTTATTCATTTCGAGTTCGAGGTTTAGTTCGCGATTCGAATCGCTAAGATTATTGAAATTATCCATCGCGCAAGCCGCAGAGTTAGGTTAAGTTAGAATTAAGTAAATTTAGAAAATTGTAAATAATTATATTTGTTATTCACCGTGAGGTTTCGCCTCACGGGGGCGTACCGATCGCCTATACACGTTCGGGAACGTCTTTTGTTCTTGTTAAATTATTGAGCCGCGAGGCATTTATCGTTGTTGATTTAATTTAGGTCGAGCCGTAGGCTCTAGCTTTGTTATTTATTAAGTTAATGTGATTTCCTCCTCGTGGAGAGTATTTAGTGTTTTAGCTAAGTTATTGTCTCCCGAGGACCCGATTTGTCGAGTTCTTTAGTTTTGTCATATTTTTTTCTTGTTATTGCTCTCCTACGTGGAAGCCAGTAGTTTGTTTGTTATTGTAAAACTCGACACACGCGGCCAGGTCGCCTATACACGGCCTGTAGCCGATTTATACCCGAGGGGAAGTACCCCCGGGTACACGATTTGTTAATTCTAATCTTTTTTTTTTATCATTCAATAAATTTTATTTCGTTATTCAATTCTAAATCTCGAGTCGTTCGTTAACGCCCCGCTAATCCTTCATTTGATCCCGACCCCTCTCCGCGGTACTGTAGCTAGCCGACGCTTCGAGTACCCGTAGGTAGAATTCTAGTAATATTTTGTTTAGCTCTCTTTTTTTTGTAAGCGGCGGTTATCCGCCTGGCGCCCAACTTTTCCGACTCTCAGTTTCGGCCAATTGTAGAGTGGAGGGACCTCGGAGCCTAGCTATCCGGTCTAGCTCCGAGGACCAATAAAAATCCACGTCGCAATATATATATATATATGTAGATATAACCTTAATTATAATGGTTACATAGTGAGATAAAATCGAGATCGGTAGCTCGGGTATTGGTGACTCGACTGGAGCGGTAATACCCGTTCTCTTAAAGATTTTATAAGTAAAGTTTGAAAGTAAGGAGACCCAGCGGGATTAGGGCAAAACCCGAAATTCTATTGAATTATCCCGTTTGGGTTTCTGACTTTACACTTATACCAATCTCGAGTTTAACAAGTAAATATAATAATGATAAGATTGTGCAGGTTGGAATTAATGAATAGTGTCACAGGTTCGCCGGGTGGTCTCGTTACTAGCAAGGGTTTATCCCGAAATACCGTGGGTATTAGCTTATAACGATATTCCCGTGATTATACTATTCATTTGATTGAATTATATATTTTGTCATGCAAATGTTTAAATCTAAGGAATTCTGGAATACGGTATAACAAGTTCAAAAGTATAATATAATTTATAAATGAGCAATTTGTGAGCGTTCGTGGTTACTTAGCCTTGGTTGACCTGGGGTACCATGGGTCTACTTTGATAGGTATTAGCCTCCCTCACCTTAGGAACCTCGTAGCCTTTGAATTTCGTATGTATTTAGATGTTGTTTTAACACGTATTAAATGGTCGATTATAGATAAATGTTAGTTTAAATGATTGCTGAGAACTGAAGCTACTTGATAAACGCAAATGTCTGTTGTTGATATTGTCTTATTGAACTGAATGAAATATTATTCCGAATTTAAGATTAGTCTTAACACTGAATTAATAACAATAATTGAAATGATTTAGGTTAAATTTAGTAGTTATTTGATTTTCTTAACGTTACATAAATCCAGAAGGGATCTATGGCAATTATGAGATGAAGAAAAATGAAGATATATGTGTCTCTGCACTGAATCTAAGACTGATAAACGGATCACTAAACTATTAGATTATATCTCGTTTATGTAATTTATTGACGGGTACTGAGTCCTTTATACTACCACTTCACTTATAAAACAAAGAAAAGATTGAGTATAACTCTTGGCTCTAGTTAGCACACGGTTCCTTACATCCACGCACGTCGCGATTTACCAGAAGAAAGACGCCAGTTCAAGTTCAAAGGCGACGAGGTCCCCGCGGTTGCAACAATGTATGTATTACTGCGCGCGTGGCTTAGCCAATTAGGGCCTTGCTTAGTGGCTAATTGTCGCCTGATTGGTCTGGGGACTACTTGCAGTTAGGCGTAAGCGTTGGCGTCCTGTGACGTCACGCGGGCCCATGGTACTCCATGGCTCACCCATAGCTCACTCACACTAATCTGATTTGAATATTCTTCAGACCACACTAATAGCTTGATCTTATATGTGAATTATTAATCATTTGCTTGATCTTTTAATTCCAATAATTCCTGACTTTATTATTTCATTGTTCTACTCGTCTTTAGCTTAGTTTTTCCCATTTCTTTGGAAAATTAGAGAGAGAAAGCTACATCTACATACTAGTTTGGTAGTGTGGATATGACGGGTCAGCAAGATGGGGGTCCCAGTATTGCCTCGCCGTTATCTACGCCTACGTGACTCATGAGCCACTTCAAGAAGGGATAAACATTCAATAGAATTAAATATTATATTTCAATATGGTTACTTTTGCGTTTTAAGTCACGTTTGAAAAATGAACGGAATAGACTATTGCGCAGTTAAAGGAAGTTGATATTTATCTCATATATATATTGGATAATGAATACATTGAATGAATGAATGTATAGGCTTGGTTAGGAAGAATCCGGATTACAGGGGTTGCAATACCAAGCATATATTATATTGAATATATACCGAGAATATTCGGTGAGAGTAAACGACCCCTTCCCTACGGCAAAACCAACACAGGGCGCACCGCGTGCGTGAGGCTTGTTCGGGAGGGGATAGGCGGCCAGTGGTGCGTCCACCGAATGTTCCGCGCTAGGCCCAATCCGTATAGCCCATCCGCGCTAATTCGATGAATACTTAACTTGAAAAGCAATCATCACGCCGAACACGGCAAAGAATGAACGCGAATAGAATGAATTCGACTGCTGTGAACATTTATTTTCAAAATTTATCAACGAATTACAACTAAATATCTATTAATTCGATATGATTATTAATTATTGGTGCTGAAGAGTGATATTTGAGACAAAGTGGAGCGGGTAAGTGGCGAATAAATTATCGAAGACAACATCGTCAAACATTGGTTTACTTATTGATTTAGAAATTAAATAAAATTGAGTTCTGAAAAATCAATTTCGACCATGTTCTGTTCAATGATTCACCCTCCACTTATCTGTTTCACTGTGTCTCTAATAACGCTCATGAACACTGATAATGAATACTTAGATCCAATCAATTGATATTTGATTTTAAATTCGTTGATAAATTTTTTAAAATAAATGTTTACATTAGGCGAATTCATTTTATTCGCGTTCATTCTTCGCCGTGTTCGTGTGATGATTGCTTTTCAAGTTAGGTATTCATCGAATTAGCGCGGATGGGTTATACGGATTGGGCCTAGCGCGGAAAATTCGGTGGACGCACCACTGGCCGCCTATCCCCTCCCGAACGAGCCTCACGCACGCGGTGCGCCCTGTGTTGGTTTTGCCGTAGGGAAGGGGTCGTTTACTCTCACCGAATATTCTCGGTATATTGGATGAGATAAATTTAGAAAGAAAAAGAATTTCACAATATATATATATATATATATGAAAGTTGCGCACGTAACAAAATGATCGATCGACTCCCTCTTTGTCAGATGATTCTCATCTATATTTATTCATTCGTTTCAGACTCGGCGTAAGTTTACTTACGAATGTAATTATTGAAGAAAAACCTTTTTCATGGATTGTTCAATTTTGTAGCGGGTCGTCGTTTGAGAAGAGAGGATGATGAGAGAAAACGCTGAAGTTGCAAGATATCGTGATGGTGTGATTTGATAAAAAAAAGGGGTAGAGTCAATCGAATAGAGCAGAATGCAAGTGTTTGACTTCAAAAACTTCCATTTTATGCTCTACGCTAGTCTTGCATCAATAGGCCCAATTCTATATTTTTCGATACTTTCTGTTCAGACTCGAAGTTGAAGTTGACGTTATGAGTACGGAACGCGTACATGTTTTTTTTGCAGAGGACCTAGCTGCATTAAAAAAAAAAAACTACCTAAGAATTGCAATACATATATCTAATATTTATATATATATTCATTCATGAGCAGCAACTATAACTCTGCACGCAAGTACCTCCGCCATTGCCGGTCCCAAGCCCAGATGAGACAGGAGGAGGGCTGCGCGTAGGGTCACACGTTGCGCACATATATATATAATTATACGGGATTCTAACGAAACAATTCGTAGAACTTAATAAAAGAACACATGTTACGTCTATCCACAGAAATTTAAGGCTTACAGGAAAGTATGAGCATACGTGTATATTTTAACATTATTTTCATTCATTTGAAATTATACTACCACATTCAACATTGCTGCTTTTTGAGGGATTCGGATGATGCAAAATGCATCACTGTACATACGTTGAGATGTTCATAGGAACAATTGGTAGAATGTTGACAACTGAGCAAGCCTCGCAGGTGAGGATATATATAGGAAAACCCATTCGAGCGAGCGTAGCGAGCGAGCACAATTATTAGGTAGTCAAGCGAAATTGTACAAAAAGTGGTGATATCAACCCCAAAAAGCACCCCTGGTGCAAAAACCTTTCGCCAAGTACATTAATGTGGTCACTACCCCTAAAAAACCCACCAACAAAAATTCCTCCTAAAAAAAAAAATGGTACTATCAAAATGTCTACATACAAAAGCATTGAAATCAGATACAACTGCCAAGTACCTGTAGAATAATGAAAGTTTGGAATTGAAAAATTTGTTCAAACTAAATAACGTTGTACTCGTTCGCTCGCTCACTCGATTGGCTTATGATTATTGGTTGAAAAAATAATTCGGATAAAGAAATTGATAATGACAACATTTATCAAAAAATATTCACAACGGAAAAATAATTTGAACAAAATTTTAAACAAAAAATTTGGAGGTAGTGGTACTTGGTGGGCCTTTTGTAGAAACAGAATTATGACATATCAATTGCGAACCATGTCAATGTCATCTGATAGCCATTCAAACATTGGCCCACCAACATACCACGGACTGAAAATTTTTTGTTTAAAATTTTGTTCAAATTATTTGTTCGTTGTGAATATTTTTTGATAAATGTTGTCATTATCAATTTCTTTATCCGAATTATTTTTTCAACCAATAATCATAAGCCAATCGAGTGAGCGAGCGAACGAGTACAACGTTATTTAGTTTGAACAAATTTATCAATTCCAAACTTCCATTATTCTACACGTACTTGGCAGTTGTATCTGATTTCAATGCTTTTGTATGTAGACATTTTGATAGTACCATTTTTTTTTTTAGGAGGAATTTTTGTTGGTGGGTTTTTTAGGGGTAGTGAACACATTAATGTACTTGGCGAAAGGTTTTTGCACCAGGGTTAGGCTTCCTGGGGATACCACTTTAAAAAAAAACGCGCCGAGTTATCTACTACACAGTGGTGTGGAAACGGTAACTGTTTTAATAATAATTATTATTCTTATTCATATACATGTTATTACTCTTAAATGTGAACAAAATAAAAAGCTGGTACGTAGGATGTACGGAACGATTACACAGATTCGTCCCCTGGACTCCTTACCTCGAACTCCTTACAATTAGAGCAAAGAATATGAAAAAATGATATGAAAAAACGTAAGAAATGATTAAATATTGCAACCAACAATTTTTATAATGACATTAAGCTACGATTATTTATAACTGAGAAAACTGCTCGAATCACCTACAGCAATAAAAATTTTCTTATTAAATGTTTCTATGGCAAAATGTATAAGGTTTTAATTATATTTGGTTTCAAACTGACAATAGAGGTTTTTAATTGATTGTAATAAATGAAAGCCAATGAATCCTGATCGAATTATCATATATCAATATTTGATATACAGGGTGGTTGTATATGAAAATATCAATAGTAAATTAGGCTTAATCAGTCAAATTATGTATTTAGTATACCAATGGTCTTCAAAATGTTCGGTAACTATCCCATGAATATTTCTATCCACGCTGAGGGTCAAGGGCCTGTCTTCAGATCACATAATTACGAGGGTTAGGGTACCAGTAGATAGGGAAAGATCTAAAAATAATGATATATTGTAACTTTGCGTGGGTATCTCAGGCTCGGAAGCTGTAGAGATGCCCGCAGTTAGTGTGAGTTCTTTACCTGAAAGAGTTTATATAAAAAAATGGGCATTTCTTTGAGGTCGAAAGGCAGGGAAAAGGATGGGTACTCCACCAAAAGCCACCTATCTAACCTTGTGATTTCAAATCTAACTCGGACTCGGGTAGAATTAACTACCAAAGCCGTTAACGATCGGACTCGGGTCAGGACCAAAGCCGAGATATCTCTAATTAGTAGAGCCGGGAAATTAATCCAAGGCTACTTTTCCTACTGAAAAACTATCTTTCTCGGATCCGGGAATCGTGAGACTCCAAGACCGTGTCTCAGACTCGGAATCGACTCCCTTGGCCCTCGGACGCGGAGAAATGAATCTCAACGCCGTACGCTCTTATGGTTACGATCCAAAGCTGGTCCCTGTTGGCTTTTTAGGGAAGGAAAGGCTTTAGGACAGGAGTCAGAGCTGAAATGTCCGTTGAAAATCTAGCATGTGTTTAGATTATACGAAAACGCATTTGATGCCGGATTACAATTCTTGCTTACTCTACTCTATCCTTATGTATATGTTGAAGTGTCTATCTGATTGTGAACTAGTGCTTGAAGTTATATTAAATAGAATTTCTAGACGAAATAATATTTATCAATTGATTTTATATATCTAATATCTCCCGTTCCTATTCATCGATTTAAATTCTGTATGCCGAAGTGAAGCTTTATCTACTCCTCATGAATCTAAATTTTTAAGTGATTTTATTTCAGTCATTATAGGACTAGACGTCCTAATGCTAGACAATTTGAATTTACAATGAGTCGCTGTGGTGCTCTACCTACAAACGCTGCCGTGCTCGAAGTCGGTGCTGCTTATACCGTGACAATCACGTGAAACCGAATGGATCCATGCTACCGGACAGCGAATATTGGCGAATATGACGTCATTTTAGCGGGCTAACCATTCGTTGCGCTGAACAATCCCTAGGGTGATTTTGGCGCGCGGTCGATGCAACTCGGCAGCCATTGTTGATAGAAGCCGGCTGACTGTCAATACATCGCGGAAGGTAGACATGTGGGGTTATGTTCGTTTATTTTAAGCAAATGATTAATAAGGTGAATAAAAAGTACGTGAATAAGCTATGAATATTTATCAAAAATCTATCAATTAGTTTTCAATGATATCCTAATACAATCAAGGAATTGGTTGTTCTCGACGAACTCTTCGATTCTAAATAATTTGCAGTTATAGCTTAAGTTAATTCGTTGATTGTACTATGATATTATTTAAAACTGATTGATCGATTTTTGATAAATATCAATAACTTATTCACGTAGGTTTTATTCACTTCATTTATCATTTGCTTAAGATAAGCGAACATAACCCCACATGTCTACCTTCCGCGATGTATTGACAGTCAGCCGGTTTCCAACAACAATGTCCAACAATGGCTGCCGAGTTTCATCGACCGCACGCCAAAATCACCCTAGGGGTTTTCAGTGCAACGAGTGGTTAACCTGCTAAAAAACGAAATATTCGCTTTTCGGTAGCATGGATCCATTCGGTTTCACGTGATTGTCACGGTATACTTGCTATCCCCTCCTTCTTGTGTGACGTCAGCATCTGGTCGAGTGTAGAGGATTAAGATAATCCTCGACTCCTTTGTTCTCATTCTTTCAGTTGATCTATTTCGATATTTGTTCAACTGATATGTTACAATATATATATATATATATATCTATATATATGGGGCATTCCACGCCAACTCGACCTGGGTCTGACCCTCGACCCCTTGGATTGGGTCCGTAATTTTTCATACGGTTGATCTATCTTTTGAAAGCATGCTGAATTTTTTTTTTCCGATTTTTATTATCAAATTTGTTCAAATCGAAAAATAAAATCACTTAAGAAAAAAATCACAC
Organism: Tenthredo scrophulariae; assembly: GCA_963978835.1. Classification (NCBI taxonomy): domain Eukaryota; kingdom Metazoa; phylum Arthropoda; class Insecta; order Hymenoptera; family Tenthredinidae; genus Tenthredo; species Tenthredo scrophulariae. The sequence continues at coordinate 17,980,354 of OZ022231.1, read as the reverse complement.
CGAAGGACACTGTTTAAATATCTGAAAAAAATCTCAAAAATCGTGCAGTTGATACAAAGAATTTTGGCGTGCGGACGAGAGTGGGCTCACGTTCACTTTTATCTGTAATTCGCGATTTCCTTGTGAAAAAAGTCGACGCGAAGGTCAGTTCACTGTAGGCAGTTGAAAAAATCTGAAAAAATTCTGAATAATCCAGAGTTACATATACAAGAATGTTCAAACAACTGGTCACAGTGAACTGACCTTGGCGTTTATTTTTGCATTTTCATTGTTTTTCCAGAAAATCGCAAATTACAGATAGAAGCGAACGCCGGCCCACTCTGGTCCACACGCCAAAATTCTTTGTATCGAATGCAGGATTTTTGAGAATTTTTTCAGACTTTAAAAAAGTGTCCTTCGATGTGATTTCTTTCTTAAGTGATTTTATTTTTCGATTTGAACAAATCTGATAATAAAAATCTGAAAAAAATTCAGTATGCTTTCGAAGGATAGAACAACCATGTGAAAAATTACGGACCAAATCCAAGGGGTCGAGGGTCAGATCCAGGTCGAGTTGGCCTGGATTGCCCCATATATACATATGTATATGAATAGGGGTAATAACAATTTTTATAACAGTTATCGTTTCCACACCACTTTGCAGTAGATAACTCGGCGCGTTTGTTTTTAAGTGGTTTCCTCAGGAAGCCTAATCCACTATATACTTTTTATACAAATATAAGTACAAATTATTAACATAATAATAATAATAAAAAAAGTACATTTAAAATTATAATAAAACTTTGAGATGTATTATTAATTTAAAATTGAATTTTAATTTTTGTCTCTCTGTAAAACGTCGCCAGCGGCAAGCAGTTCTTGGAATTTCATTTTTAGTCCCTCTAAAATCTTGATGTGTTCCATTTTTTGAATTTGAATGTATAGATTCGAATTATCTATCAAATATTAAGAATCAATGAATTACTGTTTTAAATACAACTTAATTAATATTGACACAAAAAACATGGTCAAATTTATTGATATCAATATTCACCATATTCTCTAATTTCTCCCGTTATTCGAATTTTTTGGCCTTGCTTGATACAAAAATTTTGGTCAACACTTCTTAAAATAATTTCAATTCGAAATTGCCCATCCGTAATAGATCCCGAAAACACTTCTGGGGTAGATTTATTGGGTACAAAAAATTCATCTCGCAAATAACCTTCGATCTCTAAAAAGTTTGAATTGTCATAGATATTAGATAGGAATTTTGTTACGGGCAAGAATTTTGTTTTTTAGTAATTGCGGTACATAAATTTTACCTATATATCCATATTTGTTAGAGATTACTTCGAAATTAGTCATTTTTAGAATTTTTACATCGTGCATCGTTGCATCAAAACTTCCCAATACGCTAATTGTTGTATATTGTCCCAATTGAAGCTCATATGGAAGATTACCCAGATTAAAATTCGACAACGGTTTTGCGACTGCATTTTGAATTAACAATATCTGAAAAATTTGATTACATGTTATCAATTTTCCTCCAAAACTAAAAAATGTTCTGGAATGAAATCTTATCAATTTATGTTCATATTTATACCTGATGTAGTTTAATTTCATTGGAAAATTTTTGGGCATCTTCGTTCCAGGCATAGCAAGATAATTTTGTTCCATCATTATTGTCAAAAATAAATTTGAAAAGTTCTAGATATTTAGAATGTTTAGTTTCAAAAGTTTTTATTTTGTTCAATGTATCAACGTAACCAACGATAGAGCTGAAATTTGAATAATAAGTTGTTCTCGATGATGAATATTTAGTTGAATTAACTATGAGATTTTATTCCATCAGAATACGTACACAAATTTATCATGGGGCCTGATTTTTTCTTTCAAAAACTTCGTAGTAGTGAAAGGGACAATTGAGTCAGTACTTTTCGATCGTTTACGCGATTGACTGTGGCAGCTATGCCTTGAAGATTTTCTCTAAGACATATATTCAGTGTTATTGTAAATTTACCAAAGAACAAATGTACAATATACCTTTGAAGTATACTTTGATGATTTATCGTGCGGAGAATCAGTATTTTGAGGCATGGTTGATGGTATATATATTAAACTGTTTTGAATACAAAAATTTCAAAAAACAGGATGGAATAAATAAATATGTGTCAGTCACAAAAATTTATCATAAAAACAAAACAAAGTGAAATAAGAACGAATCATTTTTTAAATGAATATAGTTACGGTTTGCGTTTCGTGGTTCTGCATTTGGTTTCATGACATATAATCGATATCCGATAAATTTTCGTAAACGAATTTCAGAAATAAAATTGATCCTGGCATTATTTGGAATAATTGAAAAATTTGAATAATGGATTTACCAGGAATGTTTGGTATATAATGTCAATATGCAGCTACTTACACTAAACAACAAGAAAACATAACAAAATATGGATTCACTGAAAATTAACTAAATTATCGTGATAGATGACGAAATAACGGACGAGGAATTTTGCGCGACTGCGGAAATGGTAGAGGCAGCTTTAGCAGCAGCAGCCTTAATAGAAGCAGCAAAAGAACAAGCCAAGGAAATAATAGAGTCTGAGGACAATCGAAATTCTTAGTAATATCCTTTCTATAAAAAGAATATATAGTCGCGAGTCGCAAAACATTCACTGGATTTCATTAAAAATTCGGTTATTTTTCGAAGAACGTAAAATCCGTAGATCTTTTGGGTTTCAAACCAACTGATAATGTATGGGGGGTTGGCGCGCGAAGCGCGCAGGGGGGCGTAGCCCCCCTAGTATATATATATATATATATACACACACATATATGGTATTCATATTTATTAATATTAAATTATTATATAAATATAATATACGTATATGTATTAGCAGGTTTGTTTGTTGATAGAATACAGATTGAATCTATAATATTTTCAGAGATTGAATAAAAAAGACAGATATTTTCTCCTTTTTTAATCAAAGCCAGTTGAAAGTTTATTGTATTTTCTGTATCAAGAGACTCGGTAGAGTCTCGCGCCATGTACAATGAAAGAAAAGTCGAACGCCGCGCGAGACTCAACAGAGTCTATATACCCGAACGAAAGCTAACCGGCGAGGCGGAGATACAGTATTTTCCTAATTTCTTCCGCTTCACAATATCCCGGGGATTAAAATAATTCTCTCAGAATGTAGACACAAAGAGCTTTCATTTGAGTGCAACTTCAATTGAATCAGTGTTACGGAAAGCTGAGATATGATTAACCTAAATTTCCGAGTACCCGTTTCGTCTGAAAAATTTTTTGTCTCCTTCTTCAGACCAAACATCCATGCGGATGACAATTAGGAAAAAGTGGCCACCACTAGACAGCAGAGATATACTAAGTACTCGACATCAGTTGCCAGGTGGCGCTCTTGTCGACGCTGTGACATAGATCGAGAATCGATTACCCAAGACCACGGAGTACGGACAGACAGACTCCCGAGACTGAGCTTTCAGTTCTGTTCATATTCGTACATCTGAATATTTTGCAAATCTCATTCTTTTTTATGCTTCCTATACCTTCCTATTATTGTGATAAAATTCACATTTGAAGTGGATAACAATCTCTCATGAAATGACGAAGCGCGCAATTTTGAGGTTGGGTTATAGGTACGGTTATTGAATCGCATGAAGTTTAGTCTAGAACATGAATTAATAAGTGACAAAGCTTACATTCAACGTGGCAGGTCTTCAATATGTTATCGTTCATTTACAAATATTTTCGTATATTTAATGGGTCAAATATTTCATATCTAATATTCCTTTATCTATTCAATTCAAATATTTCTACGGAGTCTCTTGATGAGTCAAATATTTCATATTTAGTACATGCACGCAAGAACATATCTTTACAGGGCTTTGAGAGCAACGAATTATAGCGTGTGTCATTATTTCAGGCCTCTGTGCTTCCAACATATTTATATTATGCTACCACATTTAATATTACTGCTTATCGAGGAATTTAGACGTTATAAAATGCATCAGTGTACATGTATTGAGATGCTCATAGAAACAATTGACAGAATGCTGACAACCAAGCGAGCCTAGCGAGCTAAGGTACAGGAAAACCCAATCGTGCGAGCGTAGCGAGCGAGCACAATTATTAGGTAGTCAAGCAAAAGTTTACCAAAAGTATTCATATTATACTACCACATTTAACATTACTGCTTATCAAGGGATTCAGATGGTATGAAATGCATCACCGTACGTAGTCAAGCAAAATTTTAGAAAAAGTATTCATATTATACTGCCACATTTAACATTACTACTTATCAAGGAATTTGGATGGTATGAAATGTATACCATACGTGCGTTTAGCTACTCGTAGACAGAATTGGCAAAATGTCGACAAGCGAGCGAGGATATAGGAATAGCCAAACGAGCGAGCGTAGCGAACGAGCACAATTATTAGGTAGTCAAGCGAAATTGTACAAAAAGTGGTGATATCAACCCCAAAAAGCACCATTGGTGCAAAAACATTTCGCCAAGTACAATAATGTGGTCACTACTCCCAAAAAAATCTATCAACAAAAAATCCTTAATAAAAGTGGTACCTTCAAAATGTCTACTCACAAAAAGAATGAAATCAGATACAATTGCCAAGTACATGTCTTCTGTATAATTATAAAACAGAAAACATGGAAAAATAAAAATTTGGAGTTAGTGTCACTTGGCGGGCCACTTGTAGGTAAGTAGGAGAAAACAGCAATTGAACTATGGCAATAATCCTATGGTGATATGAAATATTGGCCCGCTAAGTACCACGTACTCCAAATTTTTATTTTTTCATGTTTTCTGTTTTATAATTATACAGAAGACATGTACTTGGCAATTGTATCTGATTTCATTCCTTTTGTGAGTAGACACTTTTAAAGTACCACTTTTATTGAGGATTCTTTGTTGATAGATTTTTTTGGGAGTGGTGACCACATTATCGTACTTGGCGAAATGTTTTTGCACCAGTGGTGCTTTTTGGGGTTGATTTTATTCACAAATAATACTTGCGGATATAAGCACCTCAATTACTACTACATTGATCATCCCCGATTGCGACCCATTGGGACCCATTAAATTTTCAATCGGGTAGACCTTTTTAACAATCATCATTCAAATCAAATCAATCCGATTGAAAAACAATTCAATCGGTTTCAATAGGATTGTATCGATTATTTCTAGAAGGGATAAGAAAAGGAATGAGTGTTAATTTTATATTAAAAGATCAATCGAATGGATTTAAGGCCTTAGGCCACTCTAGTGGCCAAAAAAGAATAGGCTTTTTGGGGATTTTTTTTCAGAAATACTACAAAATAAATCGAGATAACAGAAACGTGATTTCATTATACATATCAGTGACTGCTTACAATCATTTTTTTAAAGCGATTTCTTCCAGAATGGCGGCTGTGCAGCGTTTCTGCGATGACGTCACCTTTTTTTCAGGGTCCACGGCCGGACTAACAGCTCCTGTAATTTTTTTAATCATAATATGCCAATGAATTTTTTTGATTATATACAGGGTGTTGCAAAATTCGCGCACCATCTGCATACCAGCGGATTTCTTGCGAAAAATTGAGACGAAAGTTATGTATGCAAAAAAGTTCGCGGGAACTTAGCTTCCTCGTGAAAGCACTCAATAGCGAACGAATCAGCGTTCATCTTTAGAAAAGCCTGTCTAAAATCTGCATCGCCGTCTGCCCCACTACGGACAAAAAGACAATAATGTGTGGTGTTCCCCGCTCCGCCTGTCTAATGTTGAGCGCTTACGGTGGCTGCGAGCGCGGCGGGAGGAGCGGGGCACACCACATATGATTGTCTTGTTATCCGTAGTGGGGCAGACGGTGATGCGGATCTTAGACAGTCTTTCCTAAAGACGAACGCTGATTGGTTCGTTATTAAGTGCTTTTACGGAAAAACTAAGTCCCCGCGGACTTTTTTGCATACGTAACTTTCGTCTCAATTTTTCGCAAGGAATCTGCTGGTATGCAGATGTTGCGCGAATTTTACAACACCCTGTATAATAACTGCTATAGAAGTACGAAGTATTCTTGCGATATATTGATTTTTGGCCAAATGGTGCACTTCTAAAGTGGAAAGTGAAAAACTTGCCAAAAAATCGTCAGATAATTGTGAATAACGAATGAACTATGCAATATAAAAAAAAAAAAATCCTACGTACTTCTAGAGACAATGTATTTTTCAAGATATATTTGGAATTTCGAGTCAATCGGTTGAAAATTGTCTGACAAGGGGAATACGCAACATGGTATAAATGGATTTCGACGAAAGTCAGGTATGTTGTAGAGGTACTTACCCTAAGTACCAGGATAATCGGAGACGATGCACTTCTCCCTAGTTTCCGAGAAATTTGAAGGTGAAATTTCACGCGCGGCATGTATACCATTAACTGTGCCACTTTGACAACCAAGCGAGCGCAGCGCAGTGGGTAAGGTTCACGGCTACCACGCTGGCGGCCCGTGTTCGAGTCCCGTCGGCGTGCGACTTTTTATTTTTCTTTTTCTTTCAATTTTTTTTTTTTCACTATCAGTGACGAATATTGTATTACAAAATTGCGGGGAAAAAATTGCTATACAACGTATGGTTTCTGGTAAGAAACAGGCATGTACCTGTACTGTTAAAGTAATTCCACACTGAAAAGTCTCTCGTGCCGCCAGCAATATGATCGAGAGTGGTAGCCGTTCTAAGCGGTCAGCACAGCTAGCGCGCTCGGGAGTACAGCTACTATACTCGAAACGAATTTAGTCGCGCTGAATACTCTCTGGCGCAGCCAGCAATATAGTCGAGAGTATAGTAGCTGTTCTAAGCGGCCAGCACAGCTAGCGCACTCACGAGTACAGCTACTATACTCGAATCGAGTTTAGTCACTACACTCAAATCGCGCGTAGCTGCAGTACTCGTGTATATATGCAATATAAAAGCATTATTTCAAGAGAGCGGGTATAGTGCGATATGCCAATTATTATAATCAATGGTGATTACATTTAATTATTATGAAGAAGTATAAAAATATAAATTTTGAAAACTATTATATTCAAACACTATATTAATTGATAAATAGTATATAAAAAAGGGCATGAAATCCGTTTTCACAATGCCCAGTTTGGGCATAGGTATACGAGCAGTGAACTATCTAACGAGTGCAAAAATCGTGTTGCCAACGATATTTTTGTAAATGCCATTTTATGCAATAATTGTTAAGTGGTTAAAATCAACAGAAATTTTTTGAAATCACACGAAAATCTACGTCAAATGTTACTTTTAGCGTAAACGCATAATACAAATTTTGGTTGGTTAGACAAAATATATTGAAAATTGTAAATAAGATACGAAACAGTTATAATTTCCAAATTTTTATTCATTGCTTATATAGTTGTAATTGTTTATAAAGAAATATAATTAATTATGTTCAAAATATGTTACAAAATAAATTCGGGCACAAGAAAGAGCTCGTCTTTTTTCTTTATTGCCGAAACTGGTGGAAGAAGTGGTAAATCCGACAAATTGACGATTCTGTCACTTTCTTCGTTTCTTACTACGAGGTAAGCGTGGTAATGTTCATCGAAACATAATTCATCATACATTTCCATATGAAATTTGTAATCTCTCTTCATTTTTCTTTTTTTTCCTGATTCAGGAGATGAATCTGGTTTCAGTATTTCTTCAATTTTTGTTATTTTACCGAATTCAACTTCACTTTTTTCCATACTCACAACCACAAATTGTTCAATTTTCAAATCAGATCCATCGAAACGATCATTCTTCATGTAAGAATTGTCAGGATCTTCCTCAACGGAATGGACTAGTTGACAAAATTTTAAGATTCGTTTGATGGCTATAGTTCGAAGTAGATTTTTTTTGGAATTCGTACCTAATGCGTTAGCTTTCAAATCTCGATGCCTCGATTCGAAGCGCATCGTACAAAAGTGTATAACTGGCCCAATCAATTTCAAAATAGAAGGGTAGTGGAGCAAAAAGTGAAATTTCGGTTTCAATGTTTGACCAAAGTCGACCCACATCTGATTTAAAATTTTCACAAAGGTTTCTAAATCAGATATATGTGATGCAACGATCCGTGGTGACATTAAAATGTCTACTATTCTACGTAAAATTGAAAATATTCTCCAGTGAGGGTTATCTTTGGGAATCAGATCGCCAATCATTAAACCTAAGTACTTTACAAAACACAACATTTCAGAAGCAGAATACTTTATATGTAATTTCTCTTTCGATTGGTGTTTCATAATTTTAGGTGGCTTGTTAGTGTCTTCAGAGCTGTATTCAAAATTCTGAATGATTAAATTTAGTCGTTCTTACGAAAAGTATTTCTTGACATATATGAATTGGTAAAGAATGTAAGACACAATATATTTACACACACCTTCTAACAAGTCATGCATCATATCAGTGGACTTGTTGATAATGATATGAAAGCATTGAAATCAGATACAACTGCAAAGTACCTGTAGAATAATAAAAGTTTGGAATTGAAAAATTTGTTCAAGCTAAATAACGTCGTACTCGTTCGCTCGCTGCGCTCGGTCACTCGATCGGCTTGTGATTATTGGTTGGAGAAACAATTCGGATGAAAAAATTGTAGATGACAACGTCGAAAAATATTCATAACGAAAAAATAATTTAAACAAAATTGCAAAAAAAAATTTGGAGGTAGTGGTACTTGGGGGGCCTTTTGTAGAAAAAGAACCATGAAATATCAATTGCGAACTATGTCAATGTCATTTGATAGCCATTCAAACATTGGCCCGCCAACGTACCACGGACTCCAAATTTTGTTTTGCAATTTTGTTTAAATTGTTTTTCCGTTATGAATAGTTTTCGATGTTGTCATCTTCAATTTTTTCATCCGAATTGTTTCTCCAACCAATAATCACAAGCCGATCGAGTGACCGAGCGCAGCGAGCGAACGAGTACGACGTTATTCAGCTTGAACAAATTTTTCAATTCCAAACATTTATTCTACAGGTACTTGGCAGTTGTATCTGATTTCAATACTTTTGTATGTTGATAATCATCAACTAACAATGGTCATTTTTTGGTGGAGATATCTACACATTAATGGACTTGGCGAAAGGTTTTTGCACCAAAGGTGTCTTGATTTACCTCGCCCTCTCGGTTCCCCGCCCGTGGCCCCGCCATCCGTGCTAGGTGGACTGGGTAGCCTTGGCTCGGATGGGTAAGCGCAGGTGGGGAGGGAAGAAACATGAAAATCATCAAGTTATCGTATGACTCGCCTCTGTTCACGATCGACAAGTAGTTACCCTTTTCTGTTGTTCGTGCTTATTTTGGGCATCATTCGAGTCGATAAATGCGGGAGGCTTTTCCTTTGCCAACCCGGTCAGTCGCGCTCATCATTTCCGTTATTCAAGTTAGTCTATTGTTATATCCGGTTTTCTTTATGATCGTTCAATAAATCGGTGACATTTACAAGATATTATTCTGAGACTTTGGTGCTTGGGACACCACCTCAATTATTTTCCCTCCCTCCCTGAACTTGGTTGCGTTTCAAACTTAAATTCTGCGAGTGCGGCAAAGGTATACAACATTTTGGTCCTTCGAGCCGGATTACGTGGTGCAGTGTCGAAGTGGAATTCGAACCCGTTGAAACGGAACCGTTGAATAAATAGTGACCGTATTCTGTGTTTGTGTGATTGTTCGGTCAGTCTGTGGATACCTCTGCAGCCACAAGCTGAATTAATTAAAGCTGCCCTTGGACTTCAGCCGTTCAATGCAAACAGCACATGCTTCAAGAAATCAATCAAGCAATCGGTTAACCGCATTCCTTATCCGTTTGTAAGCAATATTATTTTACTGGTCTCTGACCACGAGTAAACATTACGGGGTGTGGTCTGATAGCCATAACATAATTGTATCCGAGTGTAGAAGTTCAGTTCCTGCGCTCGAGACTCTCAGTATACAAACATTTCGATCTGATTCGACTCGTGCGGTACCCGCACGAAACCTTCGCTCGTCAGCGCGTGCACATTGAACTCTTGCTCGCACATTAACGCACACTCAGTAAACAAGTACAGCTGATATTTGTTGCGGATAGTTCAATCGTCTGAATCGCGATTACAAGCGGTCTGGCAACATAGATCAGGGGCTCAATTTTTGAGATCATGCGATAGATTTTCGTATGCGAAATCCGCTTTTCGAGCAATCATGTGATAGTTCCAAAGAGAGGCAACGTCGCAACTGGCCGGTAAACGAATTTCGCATAAGAAAATTTATCGCATGATCTCAAGAATCGAGCCCCAGGATGAGTTAGACGGGTAGATAGAGAGATTCTGGACCAACCTTCTAAAACTCGGGAAAGATAACATTACAAAGGCGGTACTCAAGCATCGGCAGAATAAATTAGAAGAATATTGGAACGACTTCGTCAACCTGCATCGTAAGATCAGGCGTAATGAAGAATCGGCCGATTCTACGTATATCCGAAACGATGACTTTGCTCGGGTCGAAGCGAAATACTTTGGAATCGCTGGGATGCTGGCGAATGCCATCGGAAGGTATTTGCCAAAAGCAACCTCCCCAGCGACTGCAGCTGCCACGGACCCCCTGGAACGAGTCCGCTTACTGCAAATTGAACCCCCCAAATTCTCAGGTGATCTATTGATCTGGGAAAACTTCAAAGGGTTATTCCAAGCGCTTATACACGAGGATAAGGGAATTCCTAACGTACTGAAACTTCAATATTTAAAATCAAGCTTAAGCGGTGAGGCCGCAGACTTATTAGCTAACGTCGCGATTACGGAGGCTGGGTACGAGGGGACGTGGCAGGATCTCCTGGACGATTACGAAAACCAACAGTCATTACTGTTTAAGTACATGCGAAATATCGTGAACTGTCCCCCAGTCAGCAAACAGACAGCTAGCGAACTAAATCGAATTTTGACGATCGTCCGTCAATCGAAGCGCGCGATCGAAGCTTTAAACAGACCCGTCTCGAATTGGAATGATTGGTTTCTTTTTTCAACGGTCGAGAAACTCAATTCTCCGCATAGACTGGCAGATGTCGTTGGCAGATAGCAAATCCATTCCAACATTCAGTAAATTAGTCGATTTCCTAGAGAATCGCATTCATGCTCCAGAGGCCACGTTTGTGAAAGAAACTCCGACTCGACCGGCAGTGAATGAAGGATCCGCAAGTCCGGGAAAAAGGAAAGCTGGCTCCTCAGTTTATTATGCTGCCGCATCAGAGGGTAGAGCCGAAACAACTTATAAGTGCCCTCTCTGCCAGCAGGGACACACATTGGGTTACTGCTCCAAATTCAAGAGGTTTAGGTCACATACTGCGAGCTGACACGGGCGGGATGATTTTCGAAAATGATCACCGACGTGGTCCTTCGGGTTCTCCGTCCATCCTGCTTACTGTTGTTGCATTGGTCCTGATGGGTTCAACAAATGCAGAGATACCGCCGGAACGTGCCCTTCATTTAGTCTGCTCCTATCGTCGCCAAACGAATGAGAATCTCTCCCCTAACTTACAGCGGTTCTGGGATCTTGAGGAATTAAACACTTCGCGCCTGCTCTCCCCCGACGACCTGCGATGCGACCAGTACTTCAAGGATACGCACTATCGGGATGAGAAGGGCCGGTACGTAGTTCAGTGTGACGGACGGTTTAGGTAGTGTGGTTGTTTAATCTCGAACGGTTTAAGTTAACAAGCGCAAACCTATCAACTATTGGAATTTGATTACCCGTCACATGCGCAAATATAATAAATTTAATTATTAAGGAAAGACCTATCTTACGATAGATCGGTCAATAGGATCGTTGCCCTTTACTCCTATACAGGTCTTGATTGAATTGTTTAAATGGTTGAGGCTAAATAATATAAATAATAAAGTTATTGAATGTGAGGTCATTCAAATAAAAGTAAGATATTAACTGGTAGAAGCTAAATTATATTCTTGAACGATTTGAAGGAATAAATGATATGGTTTCAAGAGACAAACAATAAACTATCTCTTGAAAAGAATAATAAACTAATAAAGTAATAAATAAAATGATATAACGGTCACCGACATGGGGATCGTTAAGGCTCGTTACTTAAATAGGAACTATTATTGATGTAATAATAATGAAATGGGAAAAAGCCTATTTACAATTCGGACGTTGATGTATTTAAGCGTTAGGGGGGGGGGGGGGGGGTATACTCGATTTGTTACCGGCCTGTCTATTTTCTCGAATATCTCCGAAACGGGGTTATCAATCGACTTGTCCTTTCGGCAGCCGATGTTTGACGAGTATTGAGTTCGAACCGGTACGTTTGATTGAATGAGATCGGAATTTTTTTTCGACGGCGATTAGGGTAAAACCCGAAATTTTACGTATTATCCCAGTTAGGTTATCAAGTTTACGACCATACATCTTGGTTCACTTATCAGAGAGAACACGATTGTCAGGTGAGATGTATATACATCTGGAGCATTCCATGACATCCCGATCAAGATCTGGCGGTGACATTTTAGATCTGCTTCATAATTTATTATCTCAAACTATTTGTCAAAAAAGGCACACACAATTCTTTAGAGATTTTTTCAAGCGTCCGTATCTGAGATATGATTTTCGAAGTTGAAAAAAAACACACCCATTTTCTAAAATCTGAAAAAATTCAGGAAAATCTAATTGGATATTACAAAATTTTCGAGCCCTATTAGATGGAGGTTTGATTACAGGAAAAGATAAAGTTGAAAAAAACGTAACAAAAATATTTAAAAAATCGGAATGTATTTTCGACACAGAACCTTAACGTGTGGCATCCATAGACATATGAGAATAGACCACGCGACCAGGCCGAGAAGTCGGAAGAGCGATAGAAAGACAAAGTTGCATACAGGACTCTGTGTCTATGCGCGTTAGACAAGGATAGAGGGGACTCATAGGATCCGATCTGTCTTTCTAATCCGCTCTCGCACCCACTAACGGGCCACCTTCGTTACTCGCGCGGTCTATTCTTATATGTCTATGGATGCCACACGTTAAGGTTCTGTGTCGAAAATACATTCCGATTTTTTAAATATTTTTGTTACTTTTTTTTCAACTTTATCTTTCCCTGTAATCAAACCTCCATCTTCTAATAGGGCTCGACAATTTTGTAATGTTCAATTAGATTTTCCTGACTTTTTCAGATTTTAGAAAATGGGTGTGTTTTTTTTCAACTTCGAAAATCATATCTCAGATACGGACGCTTGAAAAAATCTGTAAAAAATTGTGTGTGCATTTTTTGACAAATAGTTTGAAATAATAAATTATGAAGCAGATCTAAAATGTTACCGCCAGATCTTGATCGGGATGTCATGGAATGCCCCATCTATATAATTATTATTAACGATAGGTTATAGCAATGAATAATAACACAAGCTCGACGGGTGGTCTCGTTCGTAGCAAGGGATTAACCCGAAATACGTGTCAGTATCAGCCTGACGATATTCCCGTCGTTATATCAGTCATTGAATTGTCAATATATTGAAACGGTTCCGGCTAGTCGGAGATGTGAGCGAAAAGGATAGAGCGTCAGGTACAAACAGCCAGCTGTTTGTAACATAGACACACAACGACCGTTCGACGATCAACGAAGATTCGAGACGCGTGACGGCAGAGTAGGCGGAGAATAGACTATATAAGAGGCTGGGCCGATGGCTCAGCAGCGTTTCTAGGTAGAGAACCAGATCGACTCATTGGCATATTATATCAGGCGTCTAGCCTGAATAATAAAGTAGAAGCAATAGTTAAAATTTCAAGTCATGAGAAAAGTAAATTCAAATTCATTGAAGTCTAACGTAGATAAACTGGTTAGAGGATCCAGAACAAATAGAGGCAGAATCTAAAGAAATGCTAGTACTCACCACTTTAATATTTTGAAAAAGTCAGTTAGATTATCAGAAATGCACAAGCCGGTAGTATTAAGAGTATAGGAAGTAAGATTAGATTCAATGTCATGTTGGTGTAAAAATTCATGTTCATATTTTTATTTTCATTTTGTTTCAAATACATCATATTAAACAGTTATAGAGCCAAACCCGTTCGTCGTCTGACACCTTCGGAAATCACCTAACCAGGGCAACCTAGTGCCACACAAGTCAAGGTAGGGTTGATCAGATTCCAGCTCTGTCGGGAAGCCTTCCGAGTCTGGTGGACAGTCCTAGGCGAAAGCTTCGGATCTGTAGTTCAGGGTTTAAGTCAGATATAGGAATAGAGAGGATAGATCAATTTCCAGCTCTGTTGGGAAACCTTCCGAGTCTGGCAGGCAGTCCTAGGCGAAAGCTTCGGATCTGTAGCTCAGGTTTTAAGACAGGATAGACAGAAAGACAGGCTTGGGTGAAACCTCCAGCTCTGTATAGTGGTGGCTTTGTCGGGAAACCGTCCGCGTTCACGAAAAAGGATCGGTTAGTCCGAACCCTTAGAGAAATAGGAATAGATCTAAACATTAATAGGTAGCTTTTCGTGGCATAAACCAACTTTTCCCCACCTGACTGCTTGAAAAGTTCCAACTTTATCTCAATTTTTAGACATCTAACGTCGCAAGGACAAAGACACTCACAATAACGCCGGATTCCTCTATAGCTTCACAGCCCGAGTAATCCGGAAACGTTACAATATATAAGGGTAAACACAATCTAAACTAAGGAATTCTCGAAAACAGTCCTGACAGAAAACAATATATAAAATGATCGAATTTTGAATGAGCGAAACGGAGTGACTTAGCTTTAGTCGACCTGGCGTTGCATGGAACGCTTAGAGACTTGCTTGAATATTTGGCGCCCTCACCTTCGTAGTAACCTCGTAGTCTTTCTCGTTTATCGTATCGATTAAGTTTTATTCGAAAGAGTCTTCACCGCGTAATGATTGTTCAATATAGTGGTTTAACGTAAATTTTGGATAATAGTTCTTGAACGGAAATTAAATAGAGAATATGAATTGGATTTAGATATACTCAAATGTTTGTTAACCCGAACCGAAGATAGTCGTTACACTGTAGTTAAATTTAGAATAAGTTCCACCGACCGACCGACCACCGACCACGGGGTCGACCAATTTGTGACGGGGATTTTTATTGGTCCTCGGAGCTAGACCGGATAACTAGGCTCCGAGGTCCCTCCACTCGCTTGGTAGCCAATTTCTGAAAATTTCTAATTAGACTTCGATCTAAAGTCTCGCGAATATTTGACCGGAGGTTCTCAAACGCTAAGTCCAGCTTGTCTTTTCATGCGTATGGTCGAGTCATACGATGTAGCAACCCTCGAATACAGGTGAGGTAGTCAGTTACTGATTCGGTCTCCCCTTGTGTATGCGTCGCGGCTTGTTGACGGAATCGTTTCTTTACCGTCTCATCGCCGAACCAGCCTCTAAACGCCTGTTGGAAGTCCTCGTAGCTGGACCAGCTGTCTCGCTCGATCCGCAGCCACTCTGAGGCGATTCCCGTAAAGATTATCGGTAGTGACTGTATTATTTTCCTACTTGATAACGGGGTAAATCTTTTACAGTCATCTAAGCGACTCAAGAAATCTTCCGCACTTTGTTCGCCTCCACCTCCGAATCTTACATTCCACCTCCGCAGGGCCTCTATGACCTCTTTTGCTCGGGCTCATCCCACACACTCGTGGTGGGGACTGTATGTCGGGCGAGTAGGTGGGTATCAATTGACGATAGACCTTGGTCTCTTCGGAAGTCTACTACCGGGCGCGTATGGCCTGTCATTAACCATGTTTCCGCGCGCGGTTGTCGCTCGATATCTTCCCGAACTCTAAAGGTTCCTCTTGGACTAGATTCTCGCGGTAGGCGCTCTAAGCTGTCGCGAATGTCTATTATTTCTGGAGTTATTATTCCTCGCCTCGGAGCCACTACTCTCGGTCGGAGGTAGTGTTCTTGTATTTCTCGCGGCTGCGGCCCCATTCGATATGCGCCCTCGCCTTGAGTCACTCGTTGGTACTCGTGACCGTATTCGGCTAATACTCGGGTGTTAGCCGTCGATCGGCGCGGCATTACTTCGGGTATATCCTCGGCTAGGATCTCTCTGAATGCTGCGTAGTCTCTGAAGTAATCTCTATCTGCGGCGATATCGTCGAACGCGCCGCGTGCTTGAGCTAGTCTCGCGGGGGAGCTCGGTGCGCGATCCGCGGGCCTTGGTTCGGCGACTGTCGACATGACCGGCTGAGCTACCGAGTATACGATGCTTGTAGTCGTGGTTGTCACCGGGCGTGACTCGAAATTGGTCGCGAACGAAACCCGGGGTGTAGAGAGGTTTGGCTGTGGCTCGTGGCTACTACCCGGTCGCACCCTATCGTCCGAGGTGAAAACCGTTTCATCCTCGGGCTCCCACGGGATCGTCAGTTCGCCCTGACGTCGTCTCCAATGTTGCACATACTTATCTCGTAGCTCGACGATTGAGCCCGTTGTACTAACGTGTAATGAGCTCAATAATTGGGATAGCTCTCCGTGATTCAAATCCAAAAGAGCACACCCGTACGGGGTATCTATCGACGTCATGACTCGATAAGGAATCTAAGACTCAGTCGACACCACAAAAATTGGACTGAAATGCGAACGCGCGAATAAAATTTCTGAGGAAATCCACGCGTTATCACGCACTTTTATTCTCGAGGGGAGTAAAAGTCACGCGCGCGCTACGAAAAACAAAAAAAAAAATAGCCCGAACCGTGAAAATCGAACTCGAACTGGTAATTGGCGACCGAAAGCGTCGCGAAATATTAAAAGTTACAAGATAAGTTCACCGATTGCTTTGAATCTGCACTCGCACGTGCCTGCAGAGAACGCACAATTCAAATGCACCCACGGAGGTGAAGGTGAATGTGAACTTAAATCCGTACTCGAACTCAAACTCGAACTCGAACCCAAACCCGAACGCGAAACTCGGACCTGAACGCGAAACGAAAAAAAGAAGCTCAAAACATACTAAAGGGGGTGGCACTCTATCTTCTCGACGAGTCTACTCGTCGAAATCGCCTTGAATTGAGAACCGCTCTCGTTATCATGCGATCCTCAGAACCCACGCCTGAGCACCACTGCCAGATACAAAATTCAAAACTCGAATCCACACGACATCTACCAGAGTCGAGTCGACTTTCGGTGACGACTTGTAAATATTCCCCTCGGTGCGGGGTGTACTAAAAGTCCGTCGAATAATGGACTATGTTCTCCCACCGGCTAAGAGATACTTTCTCGAAACTCAGACTACGATATTATTTAGCCGTCGAATTCTGGACAATAACCTCGCTAGCTAGCTATAGATGATTGTTTATTCGTAATCTTAAATGTTGTTCCCCCGGCGATCATAGTGGTAGGACTCCGCTGGTACTGAGTAGTGTTGTTTACCGCGGGTCGTCACTATTTGATCACCTCTAGGATAAGTTGTCCACCACCACAAGTTATGCACAGGGAGATATTACACAAAAAAAAAAACAATTCAATAGCAGGCAGATAGTATATCCGAGCGGACCGTTCCCAATTTTAAGATTAGGGGTCCGTGTCCAGTGTCCCGATGCATATAACGGGCTTCCCCACGGCTATAGTCGAGTAATATACTCTAGCGGAAAAACACGGCTGAAAAAAATACTGCTAAAACCAAAATGCACCGACTTGAAAGAATCGGCGTTCCTCCGATAACAAAAGAAAACAGAACCAAAAAAAAAAAAATCGCGTCTCAAAACCACAAGGCCAAAAAAAAAAAAAATTCAAACGCTGAAAGATTCAGAAACAAAAGATTCTACGCCGCACGGCTACGATACAACGTCGCTTCGAGCGTACGCACCGCCAATCCCTCTCCGGTTGGTAGAGAATAACAAACCGCTGACCTCTCTTCCCCTAGCAATAGTGAAGCCGTTACCAAGTCTGAACTAATAATTATTTAACAAAACTGCAAGTTAATTTTCTCAGGGCCCCACGTTGGGCGCTAATTTGTGACGTGGATTTTTATTGGTCCTCGGAGCTAGACCGGATAACTAGGCTCCGAGGTACCCCCACTCGACAATTGGCCACGGAAACTGAAATTATTGCAAGTTGGGCGCCAAGCGAATAACCGCCACTTACAAAAATCTGAACCAAAATATTACCTGCGGGTACCTGAAGCGTCAGCTATCTGCAGTACTGCGGAGAGGGGTCGGGATTAAATTAAGGATTAGCGGGGCGTTAAATGCCGATTCGGGTGTTTGAATTTAAGAAAGAAAATAGAATTTAATGAATAAAGGTTGGATGATGAAAAAAAAATAGAATTAACAAATCTTGTACCCGGGGGCACTTCCCCACGCTTATAAAACGGCTGCAGGCCGTGTGAAGGCGACCTGGCCGCGTTTGCCGAGTTGTACAATAACAAAAAAACTACTGGCTTCCACGTAGGAGAACAATAACAAGGAGAATTAACGCAAAATTTAAGAACTCGACAAACCTGGTCTTCGTAGGACAATAAATTAATGACCAGACAATTGATTCTCCACGAAGAAGACGATTACTTCAACAAATAACAACAACTAAGCCTACGGCTCCCGGTGAAAATAAAATAACCAAACTTGGGAGGCCTACGGCCTGAAATAAAATTACAATGATCAAAAATCAGTCTCGGACGTCACCAGCCGTTCGCCGACGACTGGCTAGCCTCCGCGAGGCGAAATCTCCCGTTAAAAGACCACCGAAAAGAGGTATTTACAAATTTTTCTAAAATTAACTTAACCTAACTCTGCGACTAGCGCGATAACTCGTCTCGACCTTTGGCTCTCCCTACAGGAGGAAGAGAGAGCGACAGCGACCGACTGCCTCTATCTTTGTCGCACTCGCGTACGACAGGTACCGACAATACCAAATGACGACTTACGCGATAATTCTCTCTAAAATAGTGACTCGGACTCGAAATTTCTATACATGGGGACACTGGTGACGGCCTACCCTTCGGAGGTCGTCTCAATTCGACTCTTAAGGATTCTAAATAGCCTCGTGGCTGCACTACGGCAAGGTGGCAGACGGCCGTTGCCGAATTCGAATTCGCATGGGAAAGCATGGCTACCGCTTACCGTCTTCCAGCCACCTCACGAACAGAACTTTTTCCCGTCCGTAGTCCATCCCTGAGTGGGGGGTGAGATCTTCACTCCAATTAGGTTCCTCCAACCGCTTGGTGGCCAACTCCCACGCACACTCTACTTAAAACAACCTGCCCACGGGGCTCAAACACACAAAAAAAAAATCGTAGGAAGTCTGAGAAAATTGACGAGACGACACACGAGTGTCGGGTACGCTAGTCTAACGCAGAGTGACTAGACCGCATGGCGCCGGTAATTAGCGCCCTCATTACTCGGCCGAATATCGATTTTCGCATCGAGCGAAGGATCCCTCTAAGTATGGCAACCTGTTGTCGCTACGCGCTAAATTCGAAGTCCACCACGGTGTCAGTAGCTCATCTAATCGGAGGACCACGGGTTGTAGGTTCTTCTCGGTGGCGGGAATCTTCTCCACCACCGATTTCCCTCGGCGCAGAGTGCTCTAGGCATTCCCCCGTGTCCTCACTGTCAACGTTGGAGGTAGCCCGGCCAGAACTAGCCTCCAGAGCTTAGGTGGTGTCCGTCGAAAGGATCCAAACACCCGATCTCTGGAGATCGCTGGCGTCATGCGTCCGTCGAGATATGTCTCAGTCTGAGTAGTAAGCCGTCGTCCGGGCCTCGTCTCCCACATGCCAGAGAAAAGTCGTGAAGAAAAACAATAGAATAAATAATATGTCTCATAAGTCTTAGTCGGTCACGGTCGCCTCTCGGAATTATTGTCCGGCCTCGGGGCTTCCAAATTTTCTTTCCTCCACATATACTCATGGTCGGACACTCCGCTAAGGTCGTCCAAGGGGTAAGAACCTAGTAATATGCAATGTTACAACCCCCCCCCCCCCCCCCCCCCCCTCAGACGGACGACTGGGGCTGGAGCGCCAACCAAACTGACCCATGGACCGAACTCCGAGTGGCGGCCGTACACCGTGTCTTACATCCACCGACTTCGTGAAGTCTGGTGGCTCAAGCGTAACTTGTGTTTAAGCTCAACTTTTCCCCGGGTAGGAAACAAAACGAAAAAATCGTTTCAGAAAAACCCCTGGTGAAATTTTAAGTCGTCACCTGCTACTCTCCTCTTGCAGAAGCAGAAGAACAAAAACTGAGGGAAGGGTTCGTCTTCCCGCAAAAATAAACAAGATTAAAATAAAGGACTACCGTCATAAGCTTGGAGCCGAAAGGGCTACAAAAAAAAAAAAAAAAACAATAAAAAAATGATTATGACAATTCCAGTATAAGTAATTACGACGCAAAACAAAACAAATAAAATAAGAGACTACGAACCGACCAACCAAAATGAAACTAAATACAGGGCGTCAACACGCTAACCCAGAATGTACTCTACCCCTCGGGGTAACAATGGGGCATCCAATCCGGATCTTCCCACGATAACCGAATCTTAATACTAAACTAAGGCCTAAGCCTAACCAGTCCACACTCGATACTGGGGCGGTTTTAACGGCGCACAATCGCGTCTCCAGTCTCACTCGCCTTGTCCCACATCACAGACTCTAGGACGGCTACCAGATACCTGGTCCAAACAAAAAAAAAACACTACCTAACAGAACAATAAACAAAAAAAAAACAACGAAAATTAGAAGAATTCCAACACGAAAAAAAAATGCATCCCACAAAACCATATGAAAACAAAACACAATTCTCGATGTGGCCCTCGACTCTTAGCCACTGGGCTTCGGCTGGGAACATCCGGGCGCGATTTTCCTTCCTTGGCCTTCGCGTGGTCCTCCGCGAGTCTCAGGTGCCACTTCTGCTCTTGGTAGGGGCACGTCCTCTGCGTGAGCCCGGTCATCGAACAGAGGTTACAGAAGTCCGTCCGCAAGGCTCGGCACACTCGGGCATGGTGCCCATTCTGGTGGCAGTTCCAGCGCATAGGCTGGTCCTTCTTGAAGGCGGTATTACGTGCGGCTCCACATTTTTCAAAATTTTCATTTTATATTCAATTTTATATTATATACCAACACTATCACGTGAAAAGAATTCAGACATGCAATCCATTATTATAATATTCAAAAACCCGAAACCCTCTCTGCTTAAAAGTCACGAACTCCGGTCGAGTGTTAGAGATAAGAACTTAATACCCTGAGCTAAGTTAAGAGCAGATGCAGTGCCGGGTTTTTGCTGACCCAGCACTGAATGGTCGGTTCGATGTAACTGCTCTCTCAATAAATCCACTTTCCTAAGAATAAATAGGATCAACTAATCCATTAAGGAAGTTCTCGGAAATAACAAATTATTCAATAGAGCGTATGGATGAATGCGTGTTGGAAATTGTCAAAATCCGGAATGCATGAAATTTTAAATGTTATTACAAACAGACTGTCTTGAGATTGGGACCGCGGAACGCTGTCCTAGGTAAAGCGGTCAGGAGCGATGAGGTGACTTCTCCGCGGAAGGACGCAGGTCTCTGATAGGCTAGTTACCGCGGCGGAGTAACACCTATGCTATGCAACAGCGGCCTCGTGGCTGCATCTAAACTGATTAACGTGTCTTTCGTCCACAAAGTTGCATAGAGCACGGACGGATCCCGAGGTTTAATCAGAAAGCAATAGTTAGTGATTGAAAATCTTTCGAAGTGACGACGCTAAAGGACTTAGTGGATCTCGTAAAATAAAAACTCTCATAGCGTAAGCTAATCGAAGTGCATGGACACATTTATTATTCTCTACAATAAATTCAAATATAATTCACTCTAAATCATAAAAATTAAATTAACGCTTCATTCTTGTTTATTGACATTTCAACGAACTTGGATATAGTTTTGTCCGGGTAATTGATACCTACAGTTTATAAATTCGGTTCGAAGACTAAGTAATTGTGTTTGGTATCGTGAACGTGCTATTAACGAGGTGAGACCCACTGGAGTTACTTATCGGTCGACAGCTCCAATTCTTTCCGACGGGCCCCAACCTCAGGATAGTCGGACACCAATGCTAAGTCTTTAATTTTGATTACCAATTGTTTACCATATATCATAGTGATCAAAAGACAGATTTTGGTGTAAGTCTTCCACACCTGAATCCGGCTTACTAGGGAAATCACCCAAGAGGGACCATGAAGCTGATTTGGATACAAGTCATTCGTGTGCAAATCAGTTTTGCCTAGAGTATCACAACGCTATTGTTTTCCTCAGACCTTAATGCACGTTATCATTATATATGAATACAATAGAGAGAGAGAGAGAGAGAGAGAGTTGCATAGCTGAAAACCGACTATAGCATAGTAATATGAAGCGCAGCAGTAAACCTAAAGATCGGCTTTTGAACGTTCATTTATCTTGAATCCTAATCGTTTGAAGAATATACCTTATTTTTACCAGTTAACTAATCACTTTCATTTGACTATCACCTTCATCAAATCTAATCCACATCCTGGAAATTGGCCTCATAAATATAATATTTAAAGCTACGTACGGTTCTGTATAGAGCTAGGTAAGCACGATCCCATATACCGACTTATTAGAAAATAAGTCAAATAAATAATCATCTCTTGATCACGTGAAGACTTGCTTTCCATCCGCTCGGGCTTCACCCTTACGTAACAGCGGCGCAGGTGGCCTCGCGCTCTTCGCGCTCCTGTTGTCGGCGGATTGCTGCCACGTAGTTGGCTCTTGCTGCCTCGGCTCTGGTGACGGCCTCGCGGTCGTTCTGGGCGCGACGAGCGGCTTCGTAGGCTACGTTAGCCTGGATGGCGCGTTCTGCCGCGGCGTCGGCCAACCCTCGGGCTTCGTTGGCTTGGCGGGTCGCCAGATCGGCCTCGTGGGCCAAAAGTTTGACCTCGGTCGGGGGGTCTTTGGACCTCGGATTCACCCTGTACGGTACGGCCGGCAGGTATCGGGGATCTGGGGCGATCCGGGGAACTTCCTCCCTGTTCTCCCTCTCTAACCGCGCCATCAGGTCACGGCAGGCCGCTCGAATGTCTCCATCATGGACGGCGCCTTCGTGGACTGAGTGGAGGAAATACTTTGTCATTAACCTTCTGGCATATGTAATGGATACTCGCTACCCCAAGACTCGGGTGTAGCCGACTCACAAGAGAAGAAGAGAAGACCAACAACCAAAAAAAAAAACTACTTCGGCGGACTGACCGATTAGGTCCCGCGAAGTTCCTCAAATCCTATTTCCCAAGCGCTGATACCTATAAGTCTATTTCCGTACCAACAAAAAAAACAAAACCCAATGAAACTCAAAAGCTCCATAAGGAGACAAAAACACACGAACGCGAATGAGTGTTCTCTCAGGCCTCGTTGGAAGATACATCTTCCTCCTCGGATTCACTGAGATTTACGTCCACCTCCGGGGTGACGTATGGCTTAAAATCTCCGATGTGGTGTCGACCGAGTGTCCTACCTGTCTCATCCTCCAATTCGTAGACAACTGGGGATATGACTCGTGTCACGATATATGGTCCCTCGAGCTTGGGAGCTTATTTCGATGCGACGAAATTCGCCGCCGACGATAAGACGCGGTTTCGTTTCCACACCCGATCTCCTACCTGGTAATGACCGTCCTGATGACGTCGGTTATAATATTGTACCTGCCTAGTGCGTGCGTTTTGTAAATGGTGCGTCGCGAGATCTCTCAATTTCTGTAGGCGCGTCATTCGCTCGGCCCATTTCTCTGGACACCGTTACGGGATGGTCGCCGGACCTTCTTCCGCTCGTCGGAATTGCACTCGAGGTCCCATTCGCGATGGTCGTTCTCGATGTATGTCGTGATCATAGTCTTCAAGACCCGGTTAACCCTCTCCACGGGATTTGCCTGCGCGTGATACGGGGGTACATGAGCGTGTACGATGTTGTACTCGGCGCACATGTCGTCGACGGCTTTATTGGCGAATTCGGTCCCGTTGTCGGTAAGAAATACTTCTGGAGTACCCCACCTTGACAGGATCAAATCCTCAAATGCCGCGAAGATGTTTTTCCTATTGGATTGACGCAACGGTGTGCACTCTACTCACTCGGTAAATAAGTCCTCGAAGACTTATAGATATTCGTATCCCGAACGACTTCGAGGAAACGGACCCATTACGTCTGCTGCGACGACTGTCCACGGCTGGTTCACTACGAGATCCCCCATTAAACCGGCTGGCGGAGCTTGTTCGACTTTGCACTGTTGGCATTGTTGACACCGGCGTATCGCGACGACAATATCTCGAAACATCCCAGGCCAATAATAATGCTCGCGGATTCTAGCATATGTTCACTCTATGCCGAGGTGTCCAGCCTGCGGGTCTTCGTGTGACTCGGTGAACGCTCGAGCTCGGTGCTCTGCTGGTAGGACTAATTTCCACGGATTAAGTTCGTCACTTATCGGCTCAGTCACCGGATTCGGTTAGAAATAATATAGTCGGCCTTCGAATACCGACCAACCTCTATATTTCTTCGGTGTTTCTAACACCTCTTGTACTCTCCGGGTGTACCATGGGTTTTGCGCCCCGTTAATCGCAGATGAATGCACGGCGGCGAGATCCTCGACCTTGTCTTCATAAATCCGCGACTATGCATCGGGGACATGATGTATAGCTCCTTTCCGATGCACGACTTCGAAGTCGTACTCCAGGAGCTCTAATGCCCACCTTGCAAGACGACCTGTCGGATTATGTAAGTTATGCAACCATCGGAGGGTGCTGTGATCTGTGATCACCGTAAAATGGTACCCCTCGAGATAGGCGCGAAATTTCTTAATAGCCTAAATTACAGCTAAACATTCTTTTTCAGTCACCGAGTATTTCTTCTCGGCTTCGCAGAGAGTTCGGCTCGCACATGCTATAACTCGTTCGACCTCGTCGATCATCTGAGTTAAGACGCTGCCTCTTCCAAAATCGCTGGCATCTCGAAAGGGACGCGAAAATCCGGACACGATAATACTGAGGCGGTTGTCAATGCGGATTTCAATTCAGTAAAAGCTTGATCTTGTGCTTTACCCCATTCCCACCGTCTATCTTTGCGTAAAAGCCGCGTTAATGGCTCCGAGGAGCCCGCGAACGCTGGAATAAATCGGCGGTACCACGAAGCGATCCCTAAAAACCGTCGCAATTGTTTCAAGTTCCGGGGTGCCGGATAACTAGCAATTGGTTCGATCTTGTCGAGGTCTATTTGCAAACCCTCGTTGTTAACCCTAAACCCCAGATATCTTACTTCTTCTCTACAGAATTCACACTTATCGGGATTCAACGTAAGACCAGCTCTCAATATCTGATCAAACACGCGTTTGAGCCAATCTATATGTTTCACGAAATTATTGGTTACTACTATTATGTCATCCAAATACGTGAAAACATGCGGTTCCATATCCGCTGTAATCAATTTATCAACCAATATTTGAAACGTCGCGGGGACTCCGGTGAGTCCGTATGGCATTCTCGTGAAATGAAATAAGTCTCTGCCCGGTGCAGTTAAAGCAGTGACTTTCCGACTGCCCGGGTGCAAGAGAATCTGATGATACGCTTGACTCAGATCAATCGTCGAAATATACCTCGCGGCACGTGATTTATCTAAGATCCCGTTGATATAAGGGATCGGGTAGGCATCTTTCTTCATGACGCTATTTACTTTACGAAAATCTAAACAAAAACGATAAGTTCCATTCGGCTTTTTGACCATTACTATGGGGTTTAACCACGCGCTTGGTGAAGGTTTGATTACGCCCTCGGCTAACATACGATCGACTTCAGCATGTATTGCGGCTTGTACTACTGGGGATACTGAATAGTATCTTTGTTCAATCGGAGGATTTCCCTGCGTATCTAAGGTATGCTCGGCTAGGCTAGTTAATCCTAGTGCGCCCGTGACCGCAGGTGATTCTCGCTCAAGAAACTCTTCGCGTATCGTTTTCTCCGTTGATGTTAGCTCGGCTATTCCATAGCAAGTGTTAGTCGACCCCGTGGTCGTCGATCTCGATTCGAAAAAAGGACTTGAAACGTCTGGTCCACTTTTTAATCGCCAAGCGTCGTGTCCGCCATACATCTCTAACTCGAATAACCTAATAAAATTCATACCGAGGATGCATTCCCACGCTGAAGACGGGA
The DNA here is from genome assembly GCA_963978835.1 of Tenthredo scrophulariae. Lineage (NCBI taxonomy): Eukaryota > Metazoa > Arthropoda > Insecta > Hymenoptera > Tenthredinidae > Tenthredo > Tenthredo scrophulariae. The sequence goes on along the minus strand of OZ022231.1, from coordinate 17,954,198 downwards.
GAATTCGAATCGCGAGTTCGTGGGTTCTTCCCAGCAGTTCTATAGGCACGATAAATTCTCCTAATACGGCTTCGGTGTTGCCGTTCGCCAATATGACTCGGTCAAAGGCTGGTTTACCTCATGCCCGACCATCTTCTTCCCTGAAGCTCCTAGGAAATTTTTGGAAGACCCGGTGTCTATTGAGGCACGAACTGTCAACTGCCCGATTTTCACGGTTAAAAACCAGCGTGGTTGCAGCTCGAGCGTCTGCATCGGAAAGCATTCTGCATCTGGCTCGGTTGACTGACTCGGGCCCGGATTTTCTATCTTGTGTGACTCGTCGGTCTTGTTCGTGAGTCCCTTGGCTTGTTTCCCGGATGACACTGAGAGCACGTGATCGCAATTTCACCTTTCCTACCGGAATGATAGCAAAGGCAAGTCTTCGGCGCTGGACATTCCCTCCAGACATGACCCCTACGATCGCAATTGAAACAGATGACCGTCGGTCCACCACCCATCACTGGCGTGGTACTTGACCGTACCGGTATTGGTGGGCGAGCCGGTGCTGTGGCTACCCTCGCGTGTGTCGGGCGTTTCGGAGCTCCGGAGGTCCAGACTGCATCTTTTCGGCAACGGTCGCTATTCTCTTTTCTAATTCGGACTGCATGGCCGCTGACTTCTTTGATGGCCTTATCCAAGACCACCCCCCCCCCCCCCCCCCAACCCTAAACTTCTAGCACCCTTCCTACCCGAGTTCGTGGTAGCTGAAGTCTTCAGTACCTCCGTTGTCCTGTCTAGTTCCTGTACTGCCGCGAGCGCAAGAGCTCTCCTTGGTTGTTTGGCCTTAGCCTAACAAGCTAGCTCTGCCATGAACGAATCCTCGGGGAATGGGGGTGGTCGGTACGCACGCGACAACTCCAAATTTCTTTCCCTCGCTGTAGCAGCTCGGGCCAAGACCATGTCACAGTTGTAACATTGCATGTTATTAGGCGCTCCTTACCCCTTGGACGACCGTAGCGGAGCGTCCGAGCATGAGTGAATGTGTAGGGTGGCCCCGAGGCCGGACAATAATTCCAAGAGGCGACCGTGACCGACTAAGACTTATGAGACATCTGATTTATTCTTTTGTTTTTCTTTACGACTTTTCTCTGGCTTGTGAGAGACGAGGCCTGGACGACGGCTTACTACTCAGACTGAGACATATTCCAACGGACGCATGACGCTAAAGATCGGGTGTTTGGATCCTTTCGACGGATACCACCTAAGCTCTGGAGGCTAGTTCCAGCCGGGCTACCTCCAACGTTGACAGTAAGGACACGGGGGAGTGCCTAGAGCACTCTGCACCGAGGGAAATCGGTGGTGGAGGAGATTCCCGCCACCGAGAAGAACCTACAACCCGTGATCCTCCGATTAGATGAGCTACTGACACCGTGGTGGACTTCGAATTTAGCGCGTAGCGACAACAGGTCGCCATACTTAGAGGGATCCTTCGCTCGATGCGAAAATCGATATTCGGCCGCGTAATGAGGGTGCTGATTACCGGCGCCATGCGGTCTAGTCACTCTGCGTTAGACTAGCGTACCTGACACTCGTGTGTCGTCTCGTCAATTTTCTCAGACTTCCTACGATTTTTTATTTTGTGCGTTTGAGCCCCGTGGGCAGGTTGTTTTGAGTGAAGTGTGCGTGGGAGTTGGCCGCCAAGCGGTTGGAGGGACCTAATTGGAATGAAGATCTCACCCCCACCCAGGGATGGACTACGGACGGGAAAAAGTTCTATTCGTGAGGTGGCTGGAAGACGGTAAGCGGTAGCCACTCTTTCCCATGCGAATTCGAATTCGGCAACGGCCATCTGCCACCTTGCCGTAGTGCAGCCCTGAGGCTATTTAGAATCCTTGAGAGTCGAATTGAGACGACCTCCGAAGGGTAGGCCGTCACCAGTGTCCCTATGTATAGAAATTTTGAGTTCGAGTCACTATTTTAGAGAGAATTATCGCGTAAGTCGTCATTTGGTATTGTCGGTACCTGTCATACGCGAGTGCGACGAAGATAGAGTCAGTCGGTCGCTGTCGCTCTCTCTTCCTCCTGTAGGGCAAGCCAAAGCTCGGGACGAGTTATCGCGCTCGTCGCAGAGTTGGGTTAAGTTAATTTTAGAAAAATTTATAAATAATACCTCTTTTGGGTGGTCTTCTAACGGGAGGTTTCGCCTCGCGGAGGCTAGCCAGTCGTCGGTGAACGGCTGGTGACGTCCGAGACTGATTTTTGATCATTGTAATTTTATTTTAGGCCCCAGGCCTCCCAAGTTTGGTTATTTTATTTTTACCGGGAGCCGTAGGCTTAGTTGTTGTTATTTGTTGGAGTAATCGTCTTCTTCGTGGAGACTCAATTGTCTGGTCATTAATTTATTGTCCTACGAAGACCAGGTTTGTCGAGTTCTTAAATTTTGCGTTAATTCTCCTTGTTATTGTTCTCCTACGTGGAAGCTAGTAGTTTTTTTGTTATTGTACAACTCGGCAAACGCGGCCAGGTCGCCTTCACACGGCCTGCAGCCATTTTATTACCGTGGAGAAGTATCCCCGGGTACAAGATTCGTTAATTCTATTTTTTTTTATTATTCAACTTTTATTCATTAAATTCTATTTTCTTTCTCAAATTTAAACACCCGAATCGTCATTTAACGCCGCGCTAATCCTTCATTTATTCCCGACCCTTCTCCGCGGTACTGCAGCTAGCTGACGCTTCCGGTACCCGCAGGTAATATTTTCGTTCAGATTTTTGTAAGTGGCGGTTATCCGTCTGGCGTCCAACTTTTAACAATTTCAGTTTGCGTGGCCTATTGTCGAGTGGAGAGACCTCAAAACCTAGTTATCCGGTGTAGCTCCGAGGACCAATAAAAATCCACGTCACAAATTGGCACCCAACGTAGCGGTTTGATTGTATAGTTGATAGAATTGTCTCAATATTACATATTTCCAGTGGGGATAAAAGGCTTGAAAAGAGTTTATTTGATTCAGAGTTGATCATTAGAAATAATCTAAAAATGTATATTTGCACTCCATTTGAGGTTTAAACGGATCACTCAACTATTGGATTCTATAATGTTTGAATCGATTTATTAACGGGTACTTAGTCCTTTATACCGTCACTTCAATTTGGAACAAAGAAAGATTTGAGTATAGCTCGTGGCTTTAGTTAGCACACGGCTTCCTGCGTCCACGCACTTCGCGATTTACCCGAAGAAGAAGATCGAGGGACGCTCAAACTCGGCGAGGTGCTCTCGGTTACAAAGTTGCAATGTATTACTGCGCGCTTGGCTTAACCAATTAGGGGCCTACTTAGTTGCTAATTGTAAGCCGACTGGTTCGGGGACTACTTCAAGCAAAGCGTAGGCGGGCGGACCCTGTGACGTTACGCGGTTCCAAGCTATCCCATGCCTCACCTATAGTCGACGAACACCAGTGTACATAATTATCCTGAAAGCCTTAGACCACCCTAGAATTTTCGAAAAATCGATTTTTTTTTATTTTTTATTTTAAATGGTCCCCTAGGACCTCAAAAATGATGTCCCAAAAGATTATGGCCGGGGAAAACCTTTAAGTACTCGGTTTTCGAATTTTAGTACAGGGCCGTCTGGGAAACAAACAAACAAACAAACGAACGAACAAACAGCGCATGAAGCTTGCAGAGAGATCGCTATCTGACCGGGTTGAAGAGGCAAGAATCGCTTCAAGATTGTTACGTGCGACTACACATTTTTCAAAATTCTAATTTTATATTATATACCAACACTATCACGTGAAAAGAATTCAGACATGCAATCCATTATTATAATATTTGAAAATCCGAAACCCTCTCTGTTTAAAAGTCACGAACTCCGGTCGAGTCCTAGAAATAAGAACCTAATACCCCAAGCTATGTTAAGAGTAGATGCAGTGCCGGGTTTTTGCTGACCCAGCACTGAATGGTCGGTTCGATGTACCTGCTCTCTCAATAAATCCATTTTACTAGGAATAAATAGGACCAACTAATACATTGAGGAAGGTTTAGGTAATACCAAATTAATCATTAGAGTGTATGGAAGAATGTGTGAACAAAATTGTCAAGAAACGGAATGCATGAAATTTTAAATGTTATTGCAAATGGACTGTCTCGAGATTGGGACCGCGGAACGCTGTCTTAGGTAAAACGGCCAAGAGCGATGAGGTGACTCCTCCGCGGAAGGACACAGGTCTCTGATAGGTTAATTACCGCGGCGGAGTAACAACTATGCTATGCAACAGCGGGCTCGTGGCTGCATCTAAACTGATTAACGCGTCTTTCATCCACAAAGTTGCATAGTGCACGGACGGGTCCCGAGATTAAGCAATTAAGTAAGAGTTAGTGATTGAAAATCTTTCAAAGTGACGACACTAAAGGACTTAGCAAACCTCGTTAAATAAAAATCGACTAGCGAAAGCTAATCGAAGTGCATGGACACATTTAATATTCTCAACAACAAAATCAACTTCAGTTCTATATAATTAATAACAACCTCAATTTAAAACAATACCTCTTTTTTATTTATTGACACTTTAAACGAATCTGGATATTTCAATTATATCTTTAATTACTAGAATCAGTTTATAAATTCAGTTCAAAGACTAAGTGATTGTGTCTTGGTGCCGTGAACGAACTCTTGACGAGGTGAGACCCACTGGAGCTACTTGTCACCCTACGGCTCCGATTCTATCCGACGGCATCCAACCTCAGGACAGTTAGACAGCAACGCTCAGTCTTTATTTTTTAATTACAAATTATTACCATATACATAGTGATCAAAAGACAGATTTTGGTGTAAGTCATTCATATCAAAATCTCTCTTACTAGGAAAATCACCCAAGAGGGATCATAAAACTCGTTTGTGCGCAAGTCATTCGTTGTAAATTGGTTTTGCTTAGAGAATCCCAACGCTATTATATTCCTTTAGATAATCATTACATTATCGTTATATGAACGCAATAGAGAGAAAGAAAGTTGCAAAAGAGAGAACTGACCACAATATAGTATTATCAAACACATTAGTGACTCTAGCAGTCTGCATTTGAACATAGATTTATCATCTATCATATTTTTGTCATTCATTCGTATAATTTACCTCGAATCGTTTGAAGAATATATTTTGATTCTACCAGTTAAGGCCCGTCCCTAGTCGCCCACCTCCTTTTGATACAATGTTACACATTTCAATTATTATCCGGGCCCAAGCGTCGAAAATGCAACAAAGGCCAACGTCGCGCGAATTCTATTTCGATTCCGAACACATACGTCAAAAAAAATGTTCGTTTTATGCGGAAATAGAGCCTACGAGCGAACACGTGTGTTAAATTGTAAGCGAATCTCCGCTTGTGAATATCATATATTGAGAATATCATTGTGGGCAGTATACCTATTATTTTATTAGGTAAATTAAATGTCATCATACTGGATAATATTCAGTATACTGAGTTGCGTATGTATTATATTATATTATATCTTCTAAATATTAATAAGTACAGTTAATGCAGCAGCATTTACTAACTTTAAAGAATGTTGTAATTTTCAAAATTATCTCAGTGTTATCTTTTTCAACTTGCTTGCTAATTATCACTTGTGATTGCTTATAGATTGTTTGAATATAAGTGTATTTGAATGTATATTTTCTGTATCTGCATAGAACCTATGGAATTGGGCTGCGATGAAAGTTATGGTAATGGAGAAAATCTTGACAAAGGGAGTGATATGGTAAACGATACAGTTACTAATAACGATAACATTCTGAATAATAGTATCAGTAATGCACAGAGTGATAAAAGTAATAAAAATAAAACAGCGGAAGTAGAATCCTCTAAACATGACGTACCAGGTTATTTGAAAGAATTATTTTGCTTTGGATGAGTTTCTCCTATTAATGATATATTGTTTATGTACGACGATGGTTAATATTTTCAGTGGACCATGAATACCCTGAAAATGCTTTGTTTCATATGTTAATGGCAGATATAGAAGGTCATATAATTTTGAATATGTACTTATACGAACACGTTCTTTTGGAAAGAAGGCTAACTCACTTGATTATTAGAAGAGTAATTGTAGAAAATCCTTTAACATACGCGTAAGCATGTTTCCAAATCTCATTTTGAGACAATTTGGTTACACTTGAACTTATCTCTTCTAAAATATTCGTTTGGAGTCTTATTATCTATTTAAAATAGTTCATTGAAATTAAACTTGTTACCAATATTAAAGTATCTATTAATTCGCCCAGTATTCTTCCGGAAAGGTTCATAGAAATAAAACAATGGCTGCTTGAATTGTTTCCAACCATTGACATTGAAAAGTGGTATGTTCCTCGCTACTTTACTTCTAGAAAAGAACTCGTGAGTGCTTATGGGAAACTGGTCAGTTATTACAAGTTTTACCGAACAGACCTACACCACAGCCGAATTATAACAAAAAAAACGAAAATTAGATTCCGAAATTTGTACTACTCCTAATAAAGAAGGTAATATATAATTTATTAATTAAAAAATCTATATAAAAAAAAAAATCTGTTCAATAGTAAAAATCATTTCCAATACAGTTGCAGCTCGTCCAAGTACCTCTTGCCTAACAGATACCGAAAATCCAACCTTGTATACAGCATCAGAAATAGCAACTACCTGGGACTTAACTTATGAAGATAGATACCGTCAACTCGTAAATTTTTCAACAAAACCTTTCACAGTCAATTACGAAGCGTATTTGAGTAGTGTATATATGAGAGTTCTGGATCCAGCCTTCTTTACCGGCCATCACGCAGTAGGTAAGTTACCGACCGCGCCGATAAGTTATCGACGATCGGATGGTAACGATTACCGTTCTTTGTTACCGATAGTCTGATGGTAACGATTGTGGATTGCCGATCTTTTTGTTACCGACAATCGAATGGTTGCGATTTTCCGCCATGCGATGGCGCCACTACCGATCTGTTTCTTGGATCATGGTAACGATGGCCGATCTTTGGTTACCGATAGTCAGATGGTACTGATGTTGAATCATGGTAACGTGAATCATGGATTGGCGATGTTCCGTTACCGGCAATCGAATGGTTGCAATTTGCCACTGGGCGATGGCGCCACTTTCGTTATCGGTAGTCCCGCCGGTAACGATTCTGAATCGAAGATTGCCGATCTTCTGTTACCGACAATCGGATGGCTGCAATTTTTTCCGTCTCGCGATTGCAATTTTTCGCCTTGTGATGGCACCACTTTCGTTATCGGTAGTCCGATGGTAACGATTCTGAATCTAAGATTGTCGATCTTCTGTTACCGACAATCGGATGGCTGCAATATTTTCGTCTCGCGGTGGCGCCACTACCGATTCGCCTTCGCATCATGGTAACGATTGCCGATCTACCGACAATCGATCCACGATGGCCGCTCTGAAATATCTAATTCTTAGCTCACATATATATGCGAATTATACTAGCTGAAATGCTCAAAGAGTGGCAGGGGGTATGTTATATGAAAGCAGTGACGCGGATCATCCGATAATATATGTTTTCTATTTGGTATTTCTTAAGTCTAACCTATTCTAAAGTAACAATTTTCTTAAAACTAGCCTAAACTATATTTCTTGAGTCTGACATATTCTAAAGTGAAAATTTGTTTTCTTAAAACTAACTTAAGCTATATATATTTAACTTAAGCTTTGTATATTTACAAAGAGGTTTTTATTAGAGTAGCTTGAACTATATTTCATAAGTCTAACCTATTCTAAAGTAGAAATTTTCTTAACACCAACTCAAACTAGGGATATTGCCGTTCGAGCGGAATCACCATCGGTTGCGGTGGTGGTATGTCGGGGGATGACGACCTCGACGACGATGACGGCGAGCTCGGACTCGATCGTGAATACTCCGATGAGGCCGAACAGGGTGATGGCGATCGACCTCTTTCCATATTTATTCGGATCGTCTCCGTATCCGAACCCGCCGCATCTTCCCGCACGGAAGACAAAATATCCAAGCATTGGATGGGCGATGCTGTGGCATTTTCAGTAGTAGCCGCACGCATCGCCCAATGATCATTAATTTGATACTGCCGCGTGATGTTTTCGATCATTTCGTAGTGCACGCCCGCGGTTTCATTAATGAAGTATTCATCCACATGACTGTCGCGCATAAAACGCAGCACCACCTGCGCGTTCTGAAGGAATCGCGCCCTCAACTCGGCCCTTCGCCGCAGTTGCGCTACCCGCTGTGCAACTCTTCCGTGAGTTGGGTTCATCTGGATTTTTCACACATTCTTATATTAGAATCCGTTAAAATTTGTGTATTCAATACCAACAACATACCTTATTTTATTTTTTATTCTTCCACGCGTTTAGTTTCGGAAATTCTTCTTCTTCTTCTTCTTGATGCTTTACTCCGATTCTATGAACTTTCGCTATTCACCGATCTTTTCAAACTGGAAACGGGGCGGGGGAGAGTTGGGTTGCATCCTATTGGCCGCACACCACCCCCGAAATAAAATGAGGCCCAACCAACCAGAGAACAGCTCTCAAGATATCCTCCTACACCATAAAATCGGTTAGTCTCAAGACTCGAGCAATAAATCAATTTGATTTTCGCTGCTTTAAGATAAGGTCAGCCAAAGATGAAGATGGCAATAAGAAAATATGGGTTTTCCGCATTCGTTCACACGGTACTGCTTGCACAGCTGCATGCATACCGATCCCACGCAATAAATCAGCATGATTTTGGCCGCTCAAGAGAGCTAGAATTTTGTTAATCTGCAAGTGGTCGGTGCACAACCACCAATTCATATATATCATGCAGTTAAAATCAGTCTAACATAAACATTGCAATAAGAAAATGGGTTTTCCACATTCGTTCACGCGATACCGTCTGCACACCTGCATGCATACCGATCCCACGCAATAAATCAGCAGCTCAGTCAATTTTCGGCTTCGCCTGAGACCGCACACGTAGCTGTTAATATGGAGCTAATATTGGATGTACAAGGGTTTGGACGATTCAGTGATAAATTTGTGGTAAAAGAGCTGGCTGCAATAAGCATTCGCGCGCATGAGGAATATAGACAGGGTATTACACGCATCCTCTTCAAAGCACCATGCTCCTGGGTGACTCTCTCAAGCGAGTACAGAAATCTTAATTCGTGGTTGACACGGCATCATCATGGAATACCCTGGATTGCTGGAGAAACGCCGTATAGAGATGCGGAGAAAACTGTGAGAGAGGTTATGCATGATGCGCGTTGCATTTATGTGAAGGGATTGGAGAAGAAACGTTGGATTGAAAAAATCCTCAATGACGACTCGAAAGCGGTGATTGATTTGGATGAGCTGGGGTGTCCGAATTTTCGAATACTACGATTGGAATCGCATGTATTTCATTGGCATGGAGACTGTCATGGCGATGTACCGAGAGGCTACCATTGCGCCTTCGAGAACGTTCAACGGTTGAAAAACTGGTATTTGGAGGAGGGCCATAAAAAACCCTCCCCACATGTCTCGTGGGCGGGGGATGATGGCTTATAAGTCCAGAGCTCGCAGGGAGCCGCATTCGTATGTCTAGAATTCTCGCCATTAACGCATCTTCCACGTCTATTCGAACCCGCAAACTCTCTCGAGCAAGGTAAGAATCCTATTACATGATAATCATATTTAATTATAATATATAAAAACTAAGTCCGTAATATTCACCTCCCTGCAGATGGACTTCAGCAGCCTGAACAGCACTAGCCGTATGGACAATGATATGCAGATGAAAAAGATGTCAGAGCTGGAGATTGGACAGAAGTACGACATCACAAAACTGAGGCTTGTGGAAACGAAACTTGGTTGCAGAATCATCGCTACGATTGCCAACGAATATATCGTGTTCCTGCCTGCGAGAGTTGGAAAGGCTCTAGAGAATGATTCTACTCAGCTGGATCAGTTGAACAACGAGGCGGATCAAGAACGCTTGCAGATACTCTATCTTGGAGGCCCATACAATAAATTTAAATTCTGTGGCAAAATCTAAACACACACACACACACATGTATATATATGTAATGGGAATGGGTTAGGGTTGAATAAATAACAATGAATTTGCAATTACATTTATTTATTTATTTATTGTTCCTTCAGTTATTTAGAATAAGCTTAATCCATAGTTCTCAAGCATGATGAATCCTCAGAATGTAGCTAATTTTTTAACGGTGCCACTGATTGGATTGTATTCAACAATGCGATCATGTATAATCATACAGTAGGCTGAAGTATTTGCCGGGAATGCGAGACTAGTTTCAAATTCTAAACGAATATCCACCGGACCACTCTTTAACGACTCATTTTGCTTGGAACAGTCTATCGTAATGAGCGGAGCTGTGTTTAAAAAATCATTTTTCGACAAAAGAGGCTCGGATTCTTTATCATAGTATGAAATTTGAAAGTTAGTGTACATATTGTAGAGAATAGCGTATTGATTGTGAGCAATATGAAGATTCAAATTTCCATAGGAATAGCATTGCGAGTTTAGAAAAAGTTTTACATCTGTAATCATACAATCATCGAATTGACTGGCATTTTTCTTCGGATCGTTTCGTCTTGCGGTTTGGAATCCTAGTATGACGTGTCTTGGCTTCTCTAGTTGTGTAGATGTCTTGACAGCCCATACATGTCTCGTTGTTGCAGGCAGCATCGGGTACTCGTACATTTCCCACGAGCGGAAACTCATAGATACAGCTGGATCTTTGGCTATATAATTGAGCATTTTGATCTTTGCAGGATCCGACAGTCTGATGTATGGTAATGACCATTCAATTTTTTCGAGCGAAATTTTGATTCCCTCCACGGTGGTTTGATAAATGGCACTTATATCATTGTTCGATCGGGTCAAAATCAGCTCATGCTTCGCATTGACGATTATTCGATTATAATCCTCGGCAAATCCGAGTAGGAAATTCAGTGGTATAACAACATCAAAGTACCCATCGGCGTTGGTTAGCTTATTATTATCCTCCAACCAGCCGGTATTCTCCAGGAGATGTCGTTGTCCTGGGGTGAGTGATAAGTACCCCTTCATAATACTCGTGATGCCGACATTCTTATTCTGGTCAATCCCATGACCATTCAGCTCGTAACGCATCTCGCTAAACATGTGACACACAGCCATATTGACCAAATCAGTGCTCTCACCAACAAGGCTGCCATCTGATTTTGTAATCCGGCCATAGATGTGGAGCGAACTTTTGCTAGGTAATACACACGCATCTTGATTCTGCACAGCTATGCGGATCTCATCATCATTTTTGAATGTAGACGCGGCATATGGTTGATGTGCATGTACTTCACACGCATCTTGATTCTGCACAGCTATGCGGATCTCATCATTATTTTTGAATGTAGACGCGGCATATGGTTGATGTGCATGTATTTCACAGTGGGCAATCGACTCGTCGAAGGTCACAGGTGTTTGGATTTTTATCATTCTCGTGCCGGGCATATGCAGATATAGCAACGAATTCTGATTTTCCACCACAATGAAGTCGAAGTCCTAGGCTCTGGAGAAACTGAGCGTTCTGATGTGTCATCCGAATCGGAGCTGCACGATGACTGATGATGCTTGGGCATGTTATCGAGCTTTTATAACTACTACCAGATTTTCTTGCCCCCTCGAACACAATTCCCATATTATCTCGAAGATTTCACGTGTAATCGTATAGTTACAGTTTCACCACGAAAATTGATCAATTTCCCGTCCTGATCGACTATTCTCAACTGTATATCATGTATTGACCGCACGGTGATTGGATGGTAAATGACATTTGTCGGCACTTCCACGATCTTATATCCGGGTGGTACGGTTGGGAAAAATTGATGAATCGTATGTACTTGATGCTCGTTGATATATGCACCCGTGGTAATATTACACTCAACCCGCAGAGCGTTGACTTTGAGTATGCGAACGGGTAACTTGGATTTGTGGGTAATACCACCTTGGAGAACATCGGGGGTGAAACCGAGCAAATGACCAATGGCATCTTTTGGGTGAAAGTACATCTGTTGATTGCATCTGATTTCGCTGAGTAGCTCATTGTTATTAGCTTTTAGACTAAATTTTATATCATCAGGTAATGCTCTTTTCAAATAATTTGCGATATCTTCAATTTCATAGCTCCCAGTGGGTATGGTAATTATTATATTGGGCGACGCATAAAACTTATTACACCCCTCATCTATATTGGGTATTGCGTTGAATGTCAAGAGCTCTATCAGTCCGAGAACATACGTCTTTGTCGGTGATAGCTCGATAGGGGGAAAATATTGAGTCCTCAAGACCGACGATTCCCCGGAGAGTGTCAACGTGAACGAATCAGCCATGACTAATACCACATCAACAATACGCATACATTTTATAGTTGTCCACTGAGAAACTTGAGGCACAAGTGACCGCAAATTACTGTGTTATATTCTTGATATCTCTTATGATTATATTTTACGCTTTCAACACCGAGATATTTCATGAGATCTCTAGGCGGTTGTAAATCACCAAAACTGTCGAAATACACCGCATCGTTGCTGTTTTTTGTGTATGCAACCCAATGCGTCCTTGGACCGTCTTTATCATCAAGATTTATGATCGCAGACTCACGCTTTCTAGGCCCTGAGCAGGGTAAATCATTTCGCATAAAAACACCACGAAAATGTGGAATTTTCAAAGCTCTTGCATAGTTGAGCAAATCGGCATCTGTGAGGGCTCGGCGTGGTAGCTTTATTAGTTTTTTGCTGGCTTCAAATACAACCCCATACCCTTCTTATACGGTTTCAGGTATAAGCCCTTTCCTGAAGCAATCGCCTCCATTGTTGCGTTGTGTCGCTTGGATTCTTGTAACTGATGTTTGTTTGAATTAGCTTCATTGACAACCTTCGCCATGCCCGCAGCACCGCCCGTCAAAGCACCTGTAGCGCTGAGTGCTGCAAATATTGGGATAAGAAACGGTAATAAACCACCAGTTTTCTTAGGGACGGGTAAAATACGAGGCACGTGCACTTTTCCATTCGACATGGCCAAACGGGCACCAGCTAGAGCGGACTCAATAGCTTTGGAACCAGGCTTCATGGACTTCTTTGCTGCCTGTATAATAAATTTCAATGTCCTTTCCTTGTTCTTGAGCGATGCCTGTGTCTTGACCCTCTTCATACCCATACCCAGTTTGGATTTTGCTTTCATGGTGTTGGTGACCGCCCAGGCGACAGCTTTTTCGGCTGCACTTGCGTCTTTAGCCAAAACCCGATTCCAAGCCCTCTCGGCAAGCACTTTATCAGCCTTAGGACGTTCCGCGATATTATCGTGATTCTTGGAGTATGCGATATCGTGCTGTTTGCATGCAGCGTCTAGAGCATTGATGCCTCGATCACCACGAGCTAACCTCTTTGCCAATTTTGTGCCAGGTCCGCAGTACTGATAACCAGGAACATGTAATTCGACGGGGAGATTGTTGATGATTTTATTTATTAATCCACAACCGCGCCTTTGTCTACGTGTGTGTCCAACCATGGCCGACCATGAACTAACATGAATTCTATAAAAGCACGTATTTTATGCATGAATATATTAGTTTGCATTGCGACGTTTGCCAAGCATCATGAAATTTCTGGATCAAACAATTAAACTACCCATTGCCGATTTCAATAAATTGGTCGAGCGAAAAAAGAAGAAGGGGAAACGACACGGAGCCCTACTACCAAATAGTGTAAGGGCTGTCTTTTGCGGGCCTTCGAATTGCGGTAAAACTAATGCTCTCCTCACACTACTCACCCACGCTAATGGCCTTCGATTTGAGAATGTGTACGTCTATTCAAAATCCCTCAATCAGCCCAAGTATGAGTTCTTGAAGAGGTTGTTGGAACCGGTCGAGGGGATGGGTTATTTTCCATTTGATGAGCACAAGGAGGTTGTAGAGCCGAAAGATGCGCACCCCAACTCGATCATGATTTTCGATGACGTGGCCTGTGAGAAGCAGGATAATATCAGAGCCTATTTTTGCATGGGCGGCACAGAGATGTCGATAGTTTTTATCTTTGTCAAACATATGCTCGAATATCGAAACATTTGGTGCGAGATAATGCAAACTTGCTGGTTCTTTTTTGTCAAGATGAGATGAATTTGAAACACATCTACGCTGATCACGTGAACACCGATATGACCTATCAACAATTCAAAGATTTGTGCTTAGCATGTTGGAATGACGGTAGATATAGTTTTGTAACCATCGACAAAGACAGCGAGATTAACGCTGGACGATATAGGAGAGGTTTCGACTGCTTCATAAGTCTGAATCATCAATAAACCTCATACAGTCACAGCACATCGATCAAACTGGCAGCATGGAGAGCTCCAAGATACGTAAGCAAAACGATGTGCTGCGAGAAATAGCAAGGGCTAGCGACATCATTCGACGTAAACATAAAATGATCAAAATGGGGAAAGACACAAGTGAGCAGGCTATTAGTGAAATCTTCAAACCTCTGGTCACACCACTGCACAAGTTGGTAGATTCATCGAAGCAGCAGCAGCGGCTACTAATGAAACGAGAAGTGAAAACGGAGCCGGGGGGTTCAGTTAAGACGGAGAAAACGGAAGATTTTGTGAAAACAGAAGATTATGAGAATGCTTCTGATGATGATGAAGATAATGATGATGATGATGATGATAATGATGATAATGATGCATATAGAAGTGCGGTTGAGGAGAGCCGGGTAGCTAACGTTGCTATTGGAGACAATGTTACAGCCATCGCCGCTGTGAGTGATACAGATGATGCCCATGATGATGACGATGATAACAACCGGGATGGTGCGTTTGCAGTCGCTTCTACAAGCACACCGGTGTCGAGAAAAGTGGTCAAGACGGCGCGCTATTTGAGCATGTTTACCTCATCGAAAGAGCGCAAGAACTTGGACACGAAATATGGTGTTCGAAAGATAGTCGGTGGAATGAAGATCGGCGATTCGGATATCGTATTTGGCGAAAATCAGATATATGTAGGCGATAAGGGCTATGAGAACACGCCGGGATTGCTTGAATTGTTATTCAAAAAGTTTCCCGATCCCTCGATTGTAAATAAAAGCGACAAATTGAATTATATCAAAATCGTGAAGAAAACGAATGCATATCGGAAATATTACAAAGCCGAAAAAAGTCCCCATCATGATCGGGAAAAAAGTTCGAAGTATAGAGATTTCATTGGCCCATACATCGACCCGCCGGTGGAAAAACCCCGAGAAAGATCCGGTAGAGGTTTATTACCCACCCATAAAATTGCGCAGGGGCAAAGCATGGATTATGTTTATTGGGATGATCCTAATGAGCTCGTTGATCGTCTTCGACTACTCATGGCATCCCAAGCAGCCGGCAATACTAGCCATACCAATGAAATATCCTCCATTATTGAGGAGCTACGCGAGGCGGGAATCATTTATTAGCATGAGATTAATCATAGAATGATCATTCGGTCATGGATCGTTGAACAATGAGCATAGACATATTTGAACGACAGCTGACGAGCAACGGCTTTGAAAAAAGTGTGATTCGAAGCCTTTCGGGTGCTGGATTCAAATTCACCGCCGATCATCAGTACGATCTAGACGGCAAACGATTATGTAATATAGCCGATCCACAGGAACCTAACGATGTCGTTTCTCTGAAAAGTTTCGAAGATATTACATGGCGAGCCTTGGGTGTCCTCGAGTATTCTATGGAAAAAACATTTGCAAACTCCACGCTACAAGCACTTCGCGAGTTTGAATCTCAACTTACCGCACGACTAGATCGAGAGCATACCAACAATTTCGATGGAAATCGACACATTCAGGCTCTAATGACAGAAGAGATTGACGCGCTAACGGTGAAGAAGGAAATTCTGGAGATTCGGCTGGCTGCCGTAGGATCTGATCTTGAAGTGTTCAGTCATAACGGACTACTTCGAGGGATTCGCTTCGAATCGAGCTAGATCATTCAACAATGAGCATAGACATATTCGGTCGTAGGTTCACTAGCAGAAAAATCAAAAGTGTGTGTAGTCGTGGACCTCCCGGTGTTGGGTTTAAAACCACCATCGATAACCAGTACGACATAGACAATAAACGATTGTGTAATATCGCACATCCACAGGAACCAACCGATGCTGTTTCTCTGCAAAGTCTTGAGGATATTACACAGCAATCATATATCGCTCTTGAACGAGCCATAAAAGATACATTCGAGCAATCCATGCAGCAGGCTCTCGAAGATCTTGAATCTAAACTTAATGCCCGCATGGATCGGGAGCACAGTGAAAGTTTTGAAGAAGACCAACGTATTTGGATCCAGGCAAAAGAAAGGATTGAAGCGCTGAAGGGTGATTGTGAATCGCTGGATAAGCGGTTGGAAATAGTGGAGAATAACGTTGAAAAGCTCAGCCAACACTACAGCCAGGAAATTCCCATTCCGACCAAATCGTTGAACAGCAAACAGAATAAATACACTAAACATTAGGAAGGATGAAGGCGGTAATAGCGAGTGAACTTCATAGACCCGCTCGACGTAATTATCCCCGACGCTATGTCGATATTCGCGGTTTGGATGAGACCTGGCAGGCTGATCTTGTCGATATGGCCGCATATTCATCCGTCAACAAGGGCTCAAAATTTTTGCTCACGGTGATTGATATATTTCCAAAATTTGCGTGGGCCGTATCGATCAAGAGTAAAAATGCCAATGACGTGACAGCGGCAATGAAATCTGTGCTAACTCTAGGTCGCATACCGGAACATCTACACGTTGATCCGGGCAAGGAATTTTACAACAAAGAATTTGAAACTCTTATGAAGCATAATGGGATCAACATGTACTCGACATTCAGCAACTTGAAGGCATCGATATGCGAACGCTTCAATCAAACACTGAAGAATAAAATGTGGAAGCAATTTACTCTTCAAGGTTCTCATATATGGATTAACATTCTACCAGATTTGATCGCATCGTATAATACCACCAAACACCGTACGTTTGGAATGAAGCCGAAAGATGTAACTATAGCTAATGAAAAACAGATATATCGACGTGTGTATAAGCCGCGTCAAATCAAAAGAAGCGAACGAAAACGCAAATTTAAGGTTGGCGATAAAGTTCGCATTAGCAAATATAAAAATGTGTTCGAAAAGGGGTATACGCCGAATTGGACAACGGAAATATTTACAGTTGATGCCGTAAAAAATACCAACCCTCCAACATACAAACTCATCGACTACCTGAACCAACCCATCGAGGGCTGTTTTTACGAGGAGGAGCTCAGCAGGGTGCAATATCCCGAAGGCTATCTTGTAGAAAAGGTCTTGCGGAGGCGTGGTGATCAACTCTATGTAAAATGGTTGGGATTCGGCAGTTCACATAATAGTTGGATAAATAAATCGGATATGTAATATAATTTTATGAATAAATTTATTATCAACATATTCACATTTGTTCCTCAACCCTCCTCAATCTTAATGCTAGTTTGCGTGATCATCGAGGGAAAGAAATATTTCCCACATTTTTTCTCACATTTCCACACATCATCTCACATTTTCTCACATTTTCTCACATTTTCTCACATTTACATGCAAAGTAGATGGGAAATTATTTTATTCTGTTTTAGAAAATGTGAGAAAATGTGAGAAAACTCTTTTCAAATATTTAAGACATTTACTAGTTTGCAGAATCTTGATAACCCCAGGGTAAAGTATCGGTTTTACCGGGTATCAATTTCCGCTTATCATCACACCAGCTTAGAGCTAACTTATTCTGTACAATAGTGCTAACCGCATGTCGACTACTTCTCATCATACACTGTTTCTCAACTAAACTTTGATGGTCAATAAGACATCGCTTGTAATCATCAAACGTGATAGATTTTAATGTGGAACCCTTCACGCCCTTTGCACGTTTCTTATCGGTATCACCACGAGTTCTAAACGTGTAGAGTTTTGCACGCAGACCGATAAATTCGGTCATGATTTTCCCGTTATTCTCATCCTTCATCAGACCAAGGCGTTTTTTATTCATTAGTGGAATACCATGGACATTATCTGGTGGATAGTCCGATGTATCGAACATTGTAACAACATCGCGTCTAATGATTTCATAGATGTTTGGTACGGTAAATTTATATATCAGACTATCAGTATCGGTATACATTAATTTAGCTTCACTACTTGAAAAATTATTTTTTACATAATCATAGTGGAAGTTGTATAAGAAGATTTTCGAAAGATCGAGAATCGCTGCGCCGATGTATATTGGCTTATTGAAATATACCTTGGTGCGATTGAGCTCAATAATCACCATATCTTCATCGAATATGGTGCAGCTATGAAATGTGGGTCTTGCAATGAGAGCACGCGCACCACCCCTACCCTCCCATTTTGTGATTAGTTTTACGGTCTTATGGTTACGCACATTCTCCATGGTCTTGCCAAATACAGCATTATTCATAAGCTTGTAGAAATTTTTTTCAAACTCATTTTTTGACTGCTTTCGCATATTTGTATTCAGGTCAATGTATGATTTTAACCATGGTGATTGTGCGAACCTTAAAATCCTATGCACTTTCACAAGCTTCAAACCGAATTTAATGCATTGTTCTAGATTACGATAGTGCAGAACATACTTTTCCTTGGGTAGAAGCGTTGTCGCGAGTTTTCTAATTTTACTACCTGGTGGTATGAAATGCTCGGGACAGAGAGGTAAGTCCGCATGCTGTTTATGCAGCTCTACGGGGTAATCTAAATCTACCTCTAGAATATAACCGGTTGATGAATTATCCGGATGGGACAATACATCAACGGCATCATTTTCCCACTCGAACGCTCCACTCGGCAAATGCTCACTCATAGCTGCACCATAGAGATTGTTTACATCGAAATACATTAAATATGATTCCACCTTGCTGGAATCAAAATCTTCACCCATAAATCTATTATTCGCTCTGGCATGGCGATTTGAGCACTGTGCCACACCACCCCTTATGCCTTTTTCGATGAATAATATCATTTCCGGATCGTCTAAAAGTTGAAGATTAATTTTCGTTTGCTTTAACATAGCATCAAAAGCAAGCCCCGGTGCAGTGTAATAATGCAGAGGATCCAAGTTGTACGTTTTGAAGCAGCTATCACGGAAATTTTGAAATATATCGGCCAATAAAAGCACATCGGTTTTCAGGTATGAATCGGAATATTCACCCAGAGTTTTCAGCTCAAACTTGGCCCAAACATTTTTCACATGTTCATAATCCTCATTGGAAATATGGGAATCGTTAAGTCTCGAATAAAAATATTTTTCAATTGGTAATTCCGGCTCATCGAGTTTTTCCCAAGAATCGATGTATTCGTAGGGGAATACACCTTTGCGAATCATCAAATCGAATTTTCCCTGATCACTGTAAAAATTTCGAGTTATTTTTTTATCCGCATCGCGCACGTATGATGCTAATTTGTCAATGCTGCTGGCCATAAATCGAATCGAATCTATGAATCTCAAGCTCATCATAGTGCCATCAACCCTCTTGGTGAATGATATATACTTTTCCTTATTAATGGGCAATAGTGTGATTTTACCCGAAAAATTTGAAGCTAAAGATATGATTATGAAATGCGAATCATAGCCCGACAAATTATGAAACACTACCGGAATCGTGTGTTACTCTCTGAAATTCAAGTTACACCGATGATGGGCGGCACCGCGATATTTACCCGTGAAATGGCACTGATCATGACATCTTTTTTCTTCGGGTGAAAATCGCTTCCCACAGATGTGGCAATTCTTCGCGCGCATATGATAATCGCGTTGTGCCTGATTCAGAGATTCCATTGGAATTATATTTTTTCTGCGTGACTCTACTTTAATGGATAATTCGCGAAACTGTCCGATAAACCATTCAACACAATCAAGCCCGCGTTTATTCTCATATCCCGATAATGTTCCATCATATGAGCTATGTACATAATAGGCGACACTGTGTGGGATATGCTCTTGAGATTCATTTGCGGTTGGTTTCAATATACACTCGAGATCGGCATAAACAACGAATGGCATAGTTCCCTTATTCTGAAAATTTGAAAATTCCAAATCTTTTTTCTCTGGAAATTCCATTCGGATTCTATCCATTCGCATGCAATCTTGCCTGTGACTTTCATACGCACCGTGCACGCTAAAGTGACACAGGCATATATCGCACAAAAATTGTTCACCGTTATGGCTTGATAATTGTCTATTTCGCTAATCAAACGCGAAAGATTCTTAATCCAAGCAAAGTGAAATCGTGGTTTGAAATTATTTAAATCATCATCATCATCATCTTCTATTTCGCTCTTACTCTCTATCATGAGTAGGTGGATTGTGTTGCTCTTAGTTATATTCTTACTCAAATAAAGCGGGGTAATTACACTATTTCTGGACTTTTTCTCGCTCTGAAAATTTTCCGGTTCGATTCCATATACATTAATGCTCAAATTGTTCAATTTTTCGAATTTCTGTACACTATGCAGGGTCGCTGGGAATTTAATACCTGTACAATTTAGCTCCGATATATACCGTCGATAGCTGTGTGGTCTGGTCGCGTTAACGCCTGTGGGGTGGAGAGCTGCGGCAACGGACCACAGCAAACACCGATCATCATCATTCTGCACGTTGACCACCGCCTTTTTTTGCTGAATATCCTCAGGTAGCGCTGTATATGTTGAGAGCCCACCGCGAAGAGGCTCGTATCGGTTTATGCCGACCACTGCATTTATAATCTCAATCATACTCCAACCAGAATCTCGTTGTTCGAAATCCTCCACCATGGTCAGCAGAGGATTTGTTACGTTATCGCTGAACCAGGTCTCCAGGTTCGTTGATGGAAGAATCGTAGCGTTGCGTGTATTGAAGTTCTTCACTTCTAAGCTGATCTGATCGTTTTTCACGTTCTCAAATTTACACGAAACCCCCACATTCACCTTAATACATCCCTGTTCACGTAGCACATTTTTCAAGCGTTGCATCGTTACCACCTCAGCGTCAGCCAAAAATCTCGCCAAATCCTTATGTCGAAGATTTGTCACGGCTCCCGGGTGTATACGGCACTTGAAGGCACTTTCCATATCATCCCATCGAACGCGATTCTGAATATCATCGCCAATATTACCTCCAACAATAGTCGCACGGTGTCGTTCAAATTTCACCACCCACGATTGGAGGAGTGATACTATATGTTGTAGTCGCTGTTTTTCACTCACACTTGGGTTTGATTGCATCAAAATGTTGTTCAAGAATCGAACATTTTCAAGTGCGATATCACGCCAGCGAATAAAAATATCTTCACTCGCATTTCCTGGAGGGAGTGTACACAATAACTTGTATGCATCTTCCATCATCTCGACAAGATTCATATACCTGACGTTGTCCATTTTTTTTCCAATGAGTTTACAGCTCCGCATTCAAACCCACACCTTGCAAATGTTCACACCCACCATGAGCTTTGGGGTTTTATATGCAGACGCCCCCCACCCCACCACCATTCAAATACCATGAAAATTCAAGCGTTTCCAACCATAGTTCGGGTGGGGTTTTGTACCTGGGGTTTGCACCTTTTCGTGAAAAATATTATTCGAGTTTACCATTGGCCAACCCCTGCCAATATTAGGGTGTATTTCAGATTTCCAGTTGGGTATGAAGCGGGGTTTGCACCGAGTTTTAGACATTCCGCAAACAACCGGGAGAAGCAGTGTACAGAAGTAAACAAGTAAACCAAGTGTGAAGATGAATAATCAAATTGTAAACCCCGCCGATGTGTTTGATGCCGAGTTTTGGGATGAGCGTCTGCATAGCGACGATGAGGGTGATAATGGCTATGAAACCTGGTATGCGAGTTCGAGTGACGACGAGGATCACATACCTCGGTATATAGAAGTGTATTACGATGATGGTGATCCCATGTGGATAAGGGTGAGAAAACCACCGAAGTTGGACGAGGACGTGGGAAATGTTGAGAACTGGG